>PVIA01004490.1:0-112713 GCA_004024845.1 Tonatia bakeri
ACTGGGCAAGGCTCACCGTGCAGCCTCAGGTGTTAGTGCCAACACCTGTAGGGACTTCGGGGACAGTCGGGCCAGGCAGCAGCAGCGCCAGTTGGCTCACCATTTAACCTCCGCCCCAACCGGGTCACAGTCCCTGTCCTGTTCTCATGGGGTCTGAAGCACGGGCCATCTGAATAGACCCTGGTCCCCCAACACTTAAATCCCAGGTCTGTCTGCTGCTCTGTGACTCAGAACAGATGCACTGCTCCGCTCTGTGGGACTGGAGGGCACGCCCCTCCCCAAACCCTTCAGTACGAGACATCGTTCTACTCTGCCGGGTCCTCTGTTTCTCACGTCTGCAGAGCCTTGTCTGGCATCCAGACCAGTGCTTCACACACGCTTTAAACCGATAGCACATTTTTAAAGGCTGCTATTGGTATAGATCAACTAGGTAAACAGAAGAAGCTGCTCTGGCCCCCAATACCAGGAACCCACTGCAGACACTCCAGCCGGGAAGCTCTGCCTGGGACATCAGATGGACCCCATTTACGGCTTTATCACCACCACCAAGGCCTTCATCTTGGCTCCCTCGTTCTCGGCCCTGCTGGGGACAGGGTCCCAGAGTGACCCAGCTTTGTGTTCCAACACGTCCGCTCTCTTCAGCTCTGTGCCTTGGAAACCGTGCCTGCCGCCCCTCCCCCTTTGCCCCCATTCCATCATTTCCTTTGGATCAGAGGCCCTTTGATGCTTTCTTTATGCAGAACGTCTAGCACGTGTCTGGCACATGGTAGGCATCCAAAACATGTCAGCTTGGCCCCCCTCTCCCGTCCTAACATATGTAGCAGGAGAGTGACTAGATTGTTTGGCAATAATCTATCCCAGATTTTCTGAAACGGTCCCAAATGTAAATGGTGTTATCTTTTTTTTAAAAAGGCAACGGTTAAATGTGTAATTCCATGAAACTCTGCTCTGAAAGAAAGATTCGTTCATGTGCTGTGGCAGACAGAATTCTGGGATGGCCTCTGGAATTCCTGCCCCCCACCCCCTACCCCGTGTGCCCTGCATAATCCCTGTCACTGTAAACAGTGCATTTCAGTCTCATAATGAAGTCAGTGTATTTTGCTGTGTAAAATGTGTGCCTTTTTGTCCCAAACTTTTGAGGGGAAATGAGGGTGCGCATTATACATGGGTATAATGTTTCCATACCGTGGGTATAATAATACTGTGCATACTGCTCACAGAAACCTGGTTGTGCATTGCACACGGGAGCACATTATATACGGCAAAATACGGTACGTTACACAGCACAGTCGACTGTAAAATAGAGAGATTATCCAGGTGGGCCTGATCTTCCCCCCCGAGCCCTAGAATGCAGGGCATTTTCTCCGGCTGCTCTCGAAGGAGGAAGTCAGAGATGGGACAAGGCTCTGCTGCCTTGAAGACGGGGAGGGCCATGTGGCGAGGAGTACAAGTGGCCTCTAGAAACGGAGAGATGACCCAGCTGGCAGCCAGCAGAAAAACCAAAAAGGGGGACCTCAGTCTTGTCATCAAGGGACTGAATTCTGCCAATCACAGAATGAGCTTGAAGGCAGGTGTTTGTCCAGAGTGTCCGGACACGGGCTCAGCTGGGCTGACCTGTTGCTCAGCTGAACTGAGAGCCAGCCCCAGCGCACAGGGCTTCTGACTCACAGGACTGTGAGCTCAGTGGGTGCTGACCTGCTCAATTTCTGAAGATCTGCTACAGCAGTAGGAAAGTGACATAGGTGGTGGCTGCTGTGGCTTGGTTAGTTGGAGCGTCGTCCTGTACACCAAAAGGCTGTGAGTTCAATTCCTGGTCAGCGCACACGTCTAGGTTTAGAGTTCAGTCCCCTGTTAGGGTGCTTACGGGAGGCAACCAATCCACAGGTTCCTATCTCACCACATCAGTGTTTCTCTCTCTCTCTTCCCCCCCCCCCCCCCCCCCACCTCTCTTCCTATCTCACTTCCTAAAAACAATGGGGAAAAAACGTCCTCGGGTAAGGAAAAATAAAGAAATAAAGTGATCTTTATTTTTTTAAAAAAGTAATACGGGTATAACTAACATCAAATAAATTCACCACTTTTCAGCGATGAGCTCAGTGAATTTTGATACATTGACTCAGTCACGCATGCAGTCACCACCACCATCAACAGGAAGGACCTTTCCAGTGCCCCGAAGCTCCCCTTGTGTCCTCAGGGTTCATTTCACACCCTCAGCCCGACTCCCTGAACCGCCTGTATTCTGTTCCTGTCATTTTTTACCTTTTCTAGAACGTCATATAAACGGAACATAGAGTTCATAGCCTTTCGCGTCTGGCTCATCTCACGTAGCACGGTACTCGTGAGATTCCTCTGCGTCGCCGTGAGCCTCCGCAGCTCGCTCGTTCACTGCTGAGTAGTGTTCCGCTGTGCGGATGTATCGTGACTCATCTGCTCACCTGCTGATGCACCTGGATGGCTTTCGGTGGCTGGCAGTTATGGCTAAGACTGCTCTGAACATTTGCGTGAAAGTCCGTGTGTAGACATGTATTTTTACTTCTCTTGGTAAATATCGATATGTTGTGTTTAAGAGAAACTGCCAAAGTTTTTCATTTGTAGTATTCATGCGAGCATGTAGTAGTATCTCATGAGATTTAAAAAAAATTTTTTTAAAGATCCTTTTCTTTTTTAAGATTTTATTTATTTATTTTATTTTTAGAGAGAGAAGGGAGGGAGAAAGAGAGAGAGAGAGAAACATCAATGTGTGGTTGTTGGGGGCTGTGGCCTGCAACCCAGGCATGTGCCCTGACTGGGAATCGAACCTGTGATACTTTGGTTCGCAGCCTGCGCTCAATCCTCTGTGCTACACCAGCCAGGGCAGTATTTCATGAAATTTTAATTTGTATTCCCCCACTGATTAATGTTGTTGAGCATTTTTTCATTCACTCATTTGCTATCTGGGTGTCTTCCTTGGTGAAGGGTCTATGCAAATCATTCACTAATTTTTACTGGAATGTTCTAGACACAAGTCTTCTATCAGCTATGCATTTTGCAAACATTTTCTTCCAGCCTGTGATTTATCTTTTCATTTTCTTAACAGTATCTCTTGAAGAGCAGAAATTTTTAATTTTGATGAAGCCCAATTTATTAATGTTTTTATGTTTGTGTTTTTTCTGTTATATCTAAAAAAATCCATGCCTGACTGCAGGTCACAAAGCTTTTCTTCTGATAGTTTTATCACAGTAGCTCTTATATTTAGGTTTATGATCAATTTTAAATTAATTTATTATACATGTTGCAAAGGAATGGAACGGGTTTGTTGTTTGTTTATAAATAAATACCTAGCAGTTCCAGAACCACTTAGTAAAGGACCACACTTCTTTATTGAATTGCTTTTGTATCTTTGTAAAAAAAGCAATTCCCTGGCTGGTATAGCTCAGTGGATTGAGCACGGACCTGCAAACCAAAGGGTCACTGGTTCGATTCCCAGTCAGGGCACGTGTCTGGGTTGTGGGCCACATCCAAAGTGGGGGGTGTGGGAGAGGCAACCACACATTGATGTTTCTCTCCTTTTCTTTCTCCTTCCCTTCCCCCCTCTCTCTAAAAAAAGTAAATAAATAGAATATAAAAAAGAAACCAAAACAAAAATAATTGACCACGTGTGTAAGACTATTCTGTCACTTTATACATCTATTTTTAAGTCACTATAGTTTTATAGTAAGTCTTAAAATGGTATAGAGTGAGTCTTTCAGCTTTGCTCTCTTTCAAAACCCTTTTCACTATTCTATATCCTTTGCATTTCTGCATGAATTTTAGATTCAGCTTGTCAACTTCCATGAAAAAAAAAAAGGAATTTGTTCAACATACAGACTGCCTTGGGGGAAAATGATAGCTTAACAACATTGAGTTTTCCAATCCAGGAACGAGGTATATTCCTATACCTATGTAGCTCTTTAATTTCTGTCAGCAGTGTTTTATAGTTTCCAGTTTATAGGTCTTGCACATATTTTATTAATATTTTCCCAAAATATTTAATTTGCTGATGCCTATATAATGGTATTTAAATTCTTATGTCTAATAACTCATTGTTAGCATATAGAAATACAACTAATATTTGTATCTGGACCTTTGCAACATCACTAAACCCACTGATTAGTTCTAGTAGCTTTTCAGTGGAATCCTGGGATTTTCTATGTTGATGATCATGTCACACGCAAATAAAGTTTTACCTTTTTCTTTCTAACCTGTCAGCCTTTAATTTCTTTTTCCTGGCTTATTGCACTAACTGGGACTACAAGTAAAATACTAAATAGAAATGGTAAAAGGCATTCCCTCCCTTATTCTTGAGCCTAAGGGGGAAGCATATGGTTTTTTACCATTAAATACGCTGTCAGCTATAGGCCTGCCACGGACGCCCTTTACTGGGCGGAGAAAGGTCCTGCTATCCTTAGCTTGCCCAGAGCTCTGAATCACATATAGGTCTTCAATTTTCTCTCATGCTATTTCATCATCTGTCGATATGATCATAGTTTTTTTCTTTTTTAGTGTAGCAATAACATGAATTATATTGATTAATTTTCTAACATTGAAACAGACTTGCATTTTGGGGGAAAAACCTACTTGGTCATGAAATACGGTTCTATCATTTTTTATATGTTGAAGAGTTGGAGTAAAAATTTTGTTAAGGAAATTTTGTTAAGGACTGTGCTCATGAGGGACATTGGTCTGTAACTTTTCCCCCCCGTGAGATCTTTGCCTTGTTTTGGCATCAGGGTAGTGCTGGTCTCATAGTATGAATTTGGAAATGTTGCATCGCCTTCTATTTTCTGGAAAAGCTTATGTAAAATTTCTACTATTTCTTCAATGTTTGGTAGAATTTACTAGTGAAGCCATCTGAGCCTGGAGTGTTCTTTTAAGAAAGCTTTAAATTATGAGTTCATTTAATAGAATTATTATATATCCATAGAATTATTTACTAGATCCAGGACTAATCAGGTTGTCTATTTCTTTTTGAGTAGTTTAGGTCTCTTAAAGAATTTATGTTTTTCATCAAGGCTATAAAATTTACTGGCATGAAATTGTTCGTGATAACCTCATTATTACTTTTTAATAACCAGGGGTCTACAGCAGTGACGCCTCTCCTGTTCCTTCTCTGTCGCTGAGCAGTCTTGTCTGAGAGTTTATCAATTTTATTAATCTTAAAGCAGCAATTTTTGGATTTATTGATTTTTTCTATTATTTTTTCTATTTCATTTATCTCTATTATTTCTTTCTTCTCCTTAATTCAGTTATGATTTACTCATCTATTTCTAGTTTTGTAAGGCAGAAGCTGAGGTCATTGATTAAGACATTTCTTCTTCACTGGTATGGCCATTTGGTGCTGTGAGTTTTCTTTTAATTACTGCTTTTTCACTGTTTCATATGAGTTTTGATATATTGTATTTTTATTTCCATTTAGTTCAAGATACTTGTTAATCTTCCGTTTGATTCTTCTGTCCTATGGACTTTTTAGAAGCGTTTTTATTCATGTTTATTTAGTTTTCAATGTGTGTGAATTTTCCAGATATCTTTGTATTATAATGGTCATGAAACATAATTGATATGACTAGAATTCTTTTTTACTTATTGATCATTGTTTTATGGCCCGGAATATGGATTATTTTGATAAAATATTTTATGTGCACTCAAAAAGGTTATATATTCTGCTAATGTTGGACTGAGCATTCTACAAATGTTACTTACATCAGGCTGATTGATAGTTCAGTCTTCTATACCCTCACTGATGTTTTGTCTATTTGCTGTACCCATTGGAGAGGTGTGTTAACTTTCCCACGATAATTGTGGATTTGCCTATTTCCTTTCCAACTCTGTCCTTTTCTGTTGAGCTGTTTCCAAACTCTGTTATTACACTCTGCATACCCACTTAGAATTGTTTTGTTTTCTTGAATTCACCCCTTCCTAATTATATCATAATCTTCTGTATTTCTGCTCAAACATCTCATTCTGAGTGTACCTTGTCTCAATGCACTGTCCCTCTAGCTTTATTTTGGTTAGCATTGTGTGGGAGGAAATCTTTTTCCTTCTTCCCCTCTGTGTTCTTTGGTGGTCCAACAATGACATTAACACGAGATAGGTTAGAAGGAGAAAAAGAAACGTGGTTTTGGACATGCAGAAGCCCGTAAAAACATGAGACTCAGAGAAGTGACCACAGCAGGCCGCTTTCGGATCAGCAGTGAATCTGAAAAGAATCGACAGGACAAGGTTGGTCCTGGGCAGTGAGTTAGTGATGGAGTGATGAGGTTTGTTTCTGCAGCCTTCCGCGCCCCGCATCGCCTACCTCTCCTGATGGAGGACACCCTTACTCTCCTGGCACTGGGGGGGGCGCCTCTTCCATGGCAGCTTGACCTTCTACTTTCCGGGGGCCGAGGAAGGGTCAGGTCAGAGTGTTCCCCTTGCCCCGGCTGTTTCTCAAATAACTTTAACGGGAAACAAGCAATATGCCAAAGTGACCTATTTTGGGGTGACACATGATGCTCCTCCCCAGCATTTATATAACGTATCTTTTCACACACTTTTACTTATCATCTATTTATGTTTATGTTTAAAGGGAATTTCTTAAAAAAAAATAAATAAACTGTATTTCTTGTTTTTCTTAATCCAGCCTAGCAATCTTTGCCTTTGCATTGACGGGATCAGAATGTGGGCATTTGATGTCATTGTTAATATGACTGGGGTGACATCGGCCATCTTGCTATTTGTTTCTTACTTGTTCTATTTTGAATTGAGATGTTTTAAGTGAGTCCACTTACCTCCACTATTGACTCTGTTGTCTCACTTTATTTTATTTGTAGTGATTGCCCTTGGATTACAGCCCCACACCTTAAAGTACCACAATCTGTGCTCTCTCTCATTTCCTCCTGCCTCTCCAGTTACTGTACATGAGATCACGTGACTTTGCCCCACACTCCTAGAGCCGAACCCCATATGGTCCTTCTAGGCTCTCTGGTGCTAGACCTCTTGTTCACGTGGGAGTGGAGGGTGGGGGCTAAAAGGAGCAGTGTGGAGCCACAGCAGCAGCAGAATTTGACTCCTCTGAGCCAGTCAGAGGGTCCAAGTAGAAGCTTAGCCAGACCAACAAGGCACAGGCATAAAAAAAAACCATGTCTTGATTCAAACTATGAGCTCATAGCAGGAGAGAAGAGCGAGTGCCCATTGAGAAAACTCAGGACAAGCCGATAGGACAACGCGACATGAGTCAGGAACAGAAGTGGCATGTTGCAGCAGATAGCCACAGGCAGAGGTGACCCAGTGTCAGCTCACCGTGAGCTCCTAAAAACTTGCTGAAGCGATTGAGGCTTTCATATGATGTGAAGTCACCAATCTGAACCAAAGATCCAGATCTCAAGGGGCAAGCATGCTCCCCGGTGCTCTTGACTGCACGTTTCAAGCTTCTGTCTCCTCCACTTGGCCGGGAAGGTCTATGAAGTTAGGAGTTATATCTGTCTCCTTCACTAAGGTGCCTGGCACATAACAGTTATGCAAACGTTTTCAAATAAGCAATGATGTGAAATCAGAAAGTGTGGGTTACATGTTAGTCCCACCGCTTCATGGCCAAGTGGTCTTGAGCAGTTGCTTAAAGTTTTCCAGCCCTTCCACCCTCATCTACACAGTGGTGAGGTCACCATTTCACTTTACAGGGTGGTCATGACGATTAATTAGGGAAGGACATGAATTGGATACGAATCTCATTCCAAAAACTTAGGGGAACGAGAACGGTAACTTTTCTGCTGCCTCTGTAAGTGAATTGGGTTTCTGTTTCAGCCACCATGCTGCTGGTCGATGGAAATATATTTTATTACCATTAAGTATCCTCTTAGTCATTTCCAGGCAAACACCTTCTGCCTTCCTCTTCTGCTCCCTGGGGTTAGCTCAAGTGCTGGAGGGCTTGTCACGAGACTGTGTGTTTGTGTGAGGGGACTAGGACTCTCGACTTACATGCCGTCATCCTCACTCACTTCGTCATCGGCTGAGACATCTGGTTTCTGGTCCGCCTTCTGTCATTCAGTTCTCATAGATTCTGACTGCAAAATTGCTTTAGGTTTGCCAGTCTTCTGAGCTAAGTCTGAGTCACAACAGGAGCCTGCCCACAGGTACACAAACATTTTGGTGGGCCCGGAACACGTGTGGGGAGAGAAGAGACCCAGCTGGGCTGTCTATCTGGACACAGCAGAGAGTCAATTCAGCCCTCCCACCTTTTCACCCGTCGCGGCCCTGCGTGAAGCGTGTGGCTTTTCAATGCACTCCCAGAAATGAAGACTGACTCTCCCTGCCCTCAGGCCCCCTGACTCACATGAAGTGTCTCTTGTCCCTTAGCCCTTCCCACAGGGTCATTATGAAAACAAGGGCCCGTGAGGTCTCCCCGGTGACGCACCAATATCTCAGCTCTCCCCTTTCTATTTTCTCTTGTTTAAAGTTTTGTTTGGTTGGTTTTTATTTTCTTCTGGAGTCAGGAAAAACCAATTCCAACTGATCTCCTAAAACTATGATTTAAAAAACCTTTTTTTTAATTTATTTTTTAGAGAGAGGGGAAGAGAGAGAGAAAAAGAAGGAGAGAAACATCAATGTACAGGAGAAGCTTTGTATTGAGAACTATTGAAAATGTATTGAAACTATTTTGATTAATATATCAAAATATTACCCAGTTACCTACTTATAAAAGAGATACAAGTATTAGTCAATTATGACATATAAGACAATTACCTTTTTTTAGCATTGTTTCCCTAAAAGCTTTAAAATCAATGCCCTTAACCCTTAAGCTACACATAGTATACATATTTTAAAGTCTCTCTTTTTCTTTTGTTTTTTTTTTTTAAAACCTTGTTCTCTATTTTTAGCGAGTTCATGGCTTCCGTGTTTTCTTTGCTCTGATTGTGATATCTGTCTTAGACACCCAGCTCCTCATGAGCAGAGACCGTATTTTCTGTAGATATTTTACCCATTTCCTGATAGGTCGGTTCTGATGGCTCTTTCATCCCCCCTTCTGGCTCACACAGGATACTGTTCTCAAACACAGTCAAAGCAGTCTCCCTGAAGTTCATTTCTTCACCAATATGTATTGAGAATCAGTGATGTAACATATGTTGGTGGCAGAAAAGTAAGTGAATAATACTATCTAATACCTGTTGGGCACTATATACCACCCACATTTTTTAATCTTTGGTTTTCTTAATGGTTTCTATGTGTTTAGAGTCTCAACTCTTTGAGGTATATATTGTTATTATCTTTATTCTATAGCTGAAAAACCCAAGTCTCTGAGGGGTTGAGCATCTTGCCAAATTTTTCCAACTAGAGCCAGGATTCTGTCCCATGAAGTCCAGCTCCAGAGCACATACTCTGAGCCTCCATGCTGCCCCAGGACCCAGCAGGTCTGTCAAATTTCTACCAACACCTGAGGGACGCTTAAGTAGAAATAAGTCACATATGACTGATGTTAAGAAACTATAGTCCACCCCTGGCTGGTGTAGCTCAGTGGATTGAGTGCTGGCCTGAAAACCAAAGGGCCACTGGTTCGATTCCCAGCCAGGGCACATGCCGGTCCCCAGGTGGGGACATGCAAGAGGCAACCACACATCGATATTTCTCTCTCTCTTTCTCCTTCTTTTCACCTCTCTCTAAAAAAAATAATAAAGAACTTTTTTTAGAAAGAAAGAAAGAAAGAAAGAAAGAAAGAAAGAAAGAAAGAAAGAAAGAAAGAAAGAAAGAAAAACTATAGTCCACTCAAGTGTGAGTGCGTTCTCTGTCCTAAAGTTATGATGTCATGATGTGGGCTAGTGAATGGGATAGAGCCGGTGGTCTTCAGCACTTTGCCATGGGAAGATGCTCTGCCTGGAGCCCATGTGGGCCTTCCCTTTGCTGGTAGATCCTTGCAGGAGAGGTGGGTGAGTAAAGGTGTCCGAGGCTGAAAGCACTTCCATGCCACCTTCCACACCTTCTTCTCCGATCTCCCTTATTCCCACCGAGTATCCAGCTGGTTGCCCCACGTAAGGCGCTTTACAGTTTACACACCTTAGGGGTTTGCCCTTTGTTTTCATGTGGGAAGCTGCTCTACTTTTAGGCACGACCAAGAATATTCTCACCTCCCATTGATTTTTTTGTCTAGGAGAACATTGAGTGGGGAGAGGAAGGACATTGTGGAGCTATGGTTTCTGCGGTGGTCAGAGAGAGGAAGCAGGTAGGCCAACCAAGGGAAGTCAGGGCCCATTAGCCTTGATAGTGAGAGTGAGAACAAAGAGGGAGGGGAAGCTTACCAGACTAAAAAGGTCAAGCTATGGGTAGAAAACAACACCCGAGAACGAAAAAAGCAAAACCAGTGAATAGTCAAGGCCAGGATCCTACAGAAAGAAGTTGTGGCAGAAAAATTCTAACATGCAGACAGAGGCCACTAAAGTATCTGAAGAAACAAGGTCATGGTCTTGAACATTTCAGTCGGCAGATGGGTCAACCCAATCTTACCTTGCTGAGCTCCTTGTGGAGCCCTTATCTTTTCTGAAAGGAAAGTAAGGGCATCAAAATATCACAAGGGTAGAGGGGTATTTTATGGAATCCAAGGACAAGAGTATAACTCAGTTTTAGACTCTTGCAAGGCTGAGGGGCTCTCAGAAGGCCCTCTCCCAGCACTGTTTCTGCATTTCTAACTTTGTTCTCTAAGACTTCAACAGCTCCTTGACTTCAGTGTTAAAGACCCATCCAGATTCTTTGTCTGGGTTCCAATTCTACATTCCAGCAGAGAAAGATTTTGATTGGCTGAGCCTGATCAGTTGCCCGCCCTTGGGATAAACAGTGTACCTAGGTTTGGGAACAAGTTGTGTTAGCATGGCTGATGAGATCCTACCTGGTGGGTCAAGGCCCACCCTCTATGTTCACCATCTCCCAGGCTAGTCCATGTGCTGTAAAGATCAAACTAGGTCATAATACATGAAAGGATACTATGAAAATGTCAAGTACCATTGACCCTTGAACAACAAGGGGTTAGGGGTGCCAGCCTCCCATGCAGTTGAAAATCCACAGTTCCTATTACAATTCTCATAGTTGAGATTTGTAACCATGGGGAATATTTGAAACCCGAACTGCTTTTGCGGTAACAATGTTAGTTTCCATGCATTACAAAGATGCCCTGGGTATAGGAAGAGTCCTGTAAATCGGAATCCATTTGCTTCATCTAGATTTGATTCTAAACCCTTTGGCCTGCAAAGGAGACAGTGAGAGCAGAGCAGGCTTTTCAAGGCCCAGTCTCCTCATCTGGAAAGTAGAGTCATCTCAAAATTAGAGAAGGGGTGGTCATTTTTGGGTATTCAAAGTTAAAACAGAAGATTGCTAAGTATGAAACAAGGATGGTTGAAGGGGAAAGTGGCTGGATTTTAAGATTCCTCTATATCCCTGGTTGGTGTGGCTTAGTGGATAGAATGCCTGCAAACCAAAGGGTCAATGGTTCAATCCCCAGTCAGGGCACATACCTGGGTTGCAGGCCAGGTCTCCAGTAGGGGGAGCATGAGAGGCAACCACACACTGATGTTTTTCTCCCTCCCTTCCCTTCTGTCTAGCAATAAAAAAAAAAAAAAAAAAAAAAAAGATTCCTCTATAGAATATGTCTTCTGGAAAGTAAGCCAATTGCACACCCTGGAGAGGATACTTTGTGTTGCTAGTGATAACTGTTGCTCATTAACTTGGCCACAAAGGGGCTCTGGTGTGTGCTGTGCATAGTGGTGCATGGGGCCACTTTCTGCTAAGTTAAATGCAAACTACTTTAGACCACATGGTGCCTATGCTATAGAGTTTACCAAATTTACTAGATCCTCTTACACTGCAAAAACAAACAAAAGTAACTTAAAAGAAAAATATTGTAAGCTTTCCTTTAAACTTTTGTTTCAGAGATTCTTATGCTTAAGATCACAGCATCTATTTTTTAGCTGAAAAAAAGCTTTAAATTGCATTTGGTTTCACATGAAATTCAAAGAGCAAAGCAGATGGATTTTTTAAACTTATAACTTGCTGTGTAGTCTGGATTAGATTATTTCACTTTATTTGTGCTCTTTTGGGAGGAGAGGTAACACTATGCTGCCTCCAGAGTGTTTGGGGGACCCTTGAGCATAAACCATCCCGGAGGTCGAAGGGACCCGGACAGCGTTCTCCTCTGCCTGATGGCAGCGCCCTGCGGGGATCAATTACCAACGTGCTCTTCAGATGAGTCCAAATGCTGCTCTTATAATAGAAAAGGAGCAATGGAAAATGGGGATGACTAGGGTGGCCCTTGTGTTCACAGCCAGAAATTGAAAATGAGGCCATCTTTCTGAGACCTGTGAGTGGTTTAGCGTAGAGGTGAAGATGACCAAGGGACAAAAAACCAAGCAGAAATAATGAGGTTAAAGACTAAGAAGGTCAAAGCAAGGAAAGGATATTAAGGGGAAAAGACACACACACAAGAACAAAAACAGAATAATCTATTTGAACACGATCATTCAAAAGAAAATGTCCTGGCGGACCCACTGATACCTTCTACAGGAAAGAAAATTATTTCCATGAGAGCTATGCTTTTCAGGGAAGGTTATGGGGATGGATATTCTTGAAACTATGGCAGCCCTTGGTCCACAAAGATGGAAAACTTAGTAAGAGCTGGGTTGTGGCAAGGGAAGCCCAGCACGGGGAACGAGACAGACGCAGTCGCAGTCCTCGAGGAGCACGTTGTCTGGAAGCGGAAAATGCCCTCATGAAAACAACAGGAGACGCTAGGGCTGCAGAGGGACAATACAGGTGCTTCCAGGAACGCGTTAGAGAGGTGCCTAACCTGGAGGCGACGGCAACCTGGGAAGGCAGGGAGGACTACACGTCCGGTGGCCCTGGGTGAGGACAGAGCGTGGCAAGCCTGCACTCCGAAGCTCCCCTCTGCTATCCACTCAAAGCTGGGACGGAAGCCCCCAATGGCAACTGTGGCTTAAAGACAAATGCTTTGAACTTGAAGCCAGACCAGTTCTAGGTCCACCAGGACAAGTTGCAAGACCTTGAGTTTTCCCATCTCAGTTTCCTTGCCTGTAAAAGGGAAACGATAAGATATTTCCATGATTCTAAGTGATTGTAAGATGCACCATAGATTTAATAAGACATTTTCAAGGTAAGGGTGGGAAGAGGAGAAGTGTGTGTCAATTGCAATAGACATACTTCCTGATTTCTGCATTAAAATGTAAAATCATGAACATCACAGAACTGAGGAAATGTGCTCATACCTACTCTCAGGGTTGCTGTGCGGATTGAATGAGGTTACTATGAGAATATAATTTCACAATGTACTATGGCTAAACGCTGATGCTCCCTCAAAAAAGGGTATTTACATACCCTGACTCCCAATGTGGTGGTACTACAAGGTAATCAGGTCATGAGGATGGTTTGCTATCCTCTCCCCCTCTCTATGTAAGGGTATAAGTATTATTACTTGCCTCACTCTTTGCATGGCCCAGACTTTAATAATATAAAAGAGACTCAAAAAATGAATATACAGAAATCAAATCTTATGATCTAATTTCTTCATGAGAGTCATTTTTATTAAGTGGGATAAATCATTCTTAAAAACTAATATATAGAGACTTCTGGATGAAATCAATCCATATATTTTATAACAGGAAAAAACTAAGGATCAGAGAAATAAAAGGACTTTTCTTTATACATGCGGTTCCTGGCACACTTGGGACAGAAAGAGGGACTTTTTATAGATAGTGTTGACAACTCTTAATAACTATGGTTATATATAGCGTGGCACTAGGACTGGCTGTGTAACCTCAGCTCATACAAAGCAGCTGTGGGGTGCCGCCCCCCTCCCCCTGCAAGGTGAGCAGTGTCTTAGCAACAGGGCCGTCCAAGGCTAAGCTGATTTCCCTCGTGGAATTGGGGTGGTGGGGATGGAGTTAAGGTGAGGGATACAAAGGTGTAGAATTATGATGTATTCTATGAGCTCCTTCTCCCTGGGAAGCAAAATCGCGCTCACCTTCAGGAACAGAATTGCTGAAATTGCAGGTCCTTCTGCGCAGGGAAAGATTTAACCCTCCTGGCGGGCTCCCCACCTCCCCCACCCCCACCCCACCCCAAGCCATTTACCTTGGTCTGAAAATGGCAAAGCACAGTGGGTCTTGGGTACATGACTAGTTGTTGGCAGGCCTGTTCACAGTAGGACCACACAAGATCATTACTTTTTTGTAGACACCAGGAGGCTGGGCTGGGCTGGGGTGAGTGATGACACTGGTAGAATCACAAGAAATGCATCTTTAAGTGCTTTCAGTCACAGACCTACCTACACCTGTGCCCCAGCATCTCCGATGGGACGCAGAGCCACACTGCAGCGACTTTCCTGGGGGCTCATCAAAGTGTCACGGGCAGGAAGGATGCCACCCATGGTGGCATTATCTATAGAAGGCAACTTGGGACAAGGGTGTGGCCCTCTTCCACCTGGGGACACTGAGGCCTGGTTAAATAACTGCTCTAAGCTTCCGGTTGCTGAGGGGAAGTAGAGGCGGGTCTCTTACCTCTGGGTGCTGCACCTGGCACTCAGCTGGTCTCCTCTCCCAGCTCAGCACAAACCAGTGGGAACCGAAGTCACAGGGTTTTCAAGCGGAAAGGAGGGCGTGCAACCGGTATTTACTGTATTTAGTTCTCACACGAGTGTTACCATATTCCCTGAACAGAGGGCAGGGGCGGGGACTGCAAAAGCAGAAGCGCGGTCCTGGGGTGGGGCGACTGCTTAGAAAGGGAGCCGAGGCTCCCACCCAGAGTCCTGCCTCCCGGAGCTCTGGGCCGTACGGACAGTGCTCACGAGTGCAAGGCCACGACCTCCCCGCAGTGGTCCCTCTGCGGGTCGTCCCCGTCCCCTGGGCACCGGGCTTCCACCGGGGCTGCAGCTCTCCCCGCGGTGACCCGCCAGCCGGCGCTGCTCCCGCCCCCGGCGGCCGGCAGAAGCTGAGCCTGCCGGCCTCGTGCGGCGGCGCCCGTCCTGCCTTTGTTTGGAGAACGGAGACCCGGAGAAGAGGGGGAGGCGTGACTTCAGTATTCCTGTCGTTTTTAAACAAACGGTTCCTAATGGGTGTCTGCTTCGTGCCAGCCCGAAACTCCGTGGGCAGAGCCGGCTGCGCGCCGCGCCCTCGCCTGGGCACGCTCCCTTCCCTCCGCGGCGGGGACAACACAGCGGCGCGGGTGGGCGGCTGTTCCCGCCGCTCCGGGCTGGAGTCGGCGAGCGTGGAGATTTTTCCATTCATAAAACCAACCTCCCCGCTCACCGCCTTGCCGCCCGCCGCGCCCCGGGGGGCCCGCAGCAGGGCGGGGATGGCCCGGGGGGCGCGCGGTTTGGAGGGCCCGGGAGCCTGAAGGGGCGCATAGTCAGGTTCCCCCGGGAAGTCGAACGTCGTGAATCCTACCGGGTGTCCTCACTCAGTCCGCACAGACCACCGACATCGCTCCGGAGCGAAGCCGAGACAAAATGGATTGTGGTTCCCGTACAATAAAACCTCGCCCTCTGACTCCGGGTGTCCGACATTTTGTGACTGGCGTCTTCTGCTCTGTCACAGATTTGGGAAGTGACTGTCAACCCGTGGCCTTTACCCATGTGTAAACAACTGGCTTTGGGGGTCCCCGTGATTGCCCTTCATGGCGGTGGGTGGGGGCGCGGGAGCGGGCAGGGCAGGCGCTGGCAGGGGCGAGGCGGGGCGGGGCGCTGCGCTGATTCCAGACGCAACCTCCGTCCCGGTAATAGACTGTTATTAACAATGATCCTCTCTGCGAAACCCTTAAAATTGCCCCTCGACTTCCCTGGCAGCAAGAGGAGAGCCCCAATTCGCTGAGCTGACGCCTCTCCCCACCCCCACCACTCTCTGCTCTGGAAATTACAACTCCTCTGCGCGCGGCGCGAGGAGGAAGCCGCCGCGGCGAGAGGGAGGCGGGGAGGGGATCCCCAGGCCGGCCGGGCGTTCGTCCTCCGCCCGCCGGCTGCGGCGCCGCGCGGCCAAGGTCAGAGGCGCCGCCGGAGCAGCAGCAGGGGACCGGAGAAGCGGGTCTTTCCTGGGAGAAAGCGCAAGGCGAATTTGGCCCGCACCAGCAGCTGCCAGGAAGGGAGGTGAACGAAGGTCTCCCGGCCCGCGGGGCCCCGCGGGGAGAGTCGCCCGCTCAGCGACCCACCCTGCAGGCGAGCGGCCCCCCAGTCCGCTCGCCGGCCTCCGGGGCTCCACCTCGTGCTCCCGGGCGCTGTCCGCCGGTTCGTGGTGCTGATCGCAGCCCTGCTGCCAAGAGGCCTGCTCACGCGCCTTCTCACCTACAGATAGCCCCGACTGGGGGCGGGGCGGGGGCAAAAGGAGGTCCCTGGGCAGCTGCTCATTGGAGCCAAGTGCTCGGAGCAGGCGAGCCAGCGAACGGCGGCCCGGCCGCTGCTCCTGATGCGGAGAGGACGCGCGCGCCGCAGCCGCCGCGGGCGCCAGTGCTGATTCATCACCTGGAGTGCCTCCCAGGCCACCACCGGGGCCGCCGGCTGGGCCCGGACTCTGGCCGCGGGG
This sequence comes from Tonatia bakeri, assembly GCA_004024845.1. Classification (NCBI taxonomy): domain Eukaryota; kingdom Metazoa; phylum Chordata; class Mammalia; order Chiroptera; family Phyllostomidae; genus Tonatia; species Tonatia bakeri. The sequence continues at coordinate 16,557 of PVIA01004490.1, forward strand.
CGAAGCCGCTGGTGCAGGGGCCTCGCTGGCTGGAGGTGAGCACCCCCTCCCTTCTCTCGCTCCCCGCCGTCTTAGGGCGGTGGCCCCAGAACAGAGAGAGGGGCGTGCCCCCGAGCTGTGCAGCAGTCATGCCTGTGTGACGCTCCCCCCTCAGTGTGGCCGGCGCTAACCAGGCTGGTTCCCCTCCGCGCGTCTCCGGAGCTTGGGCCGTTCCGCCCCCGGGACCTGAGCAGCTCGTCCCGCCCGCGCCGCGATGGAGGAGGAGCTGAAGTGCCCCGTGTGTGGCTCGCTGTTTCGGGAGCCCATCATCTTGCCCTGTTCGCACAACGTCTGCCTGCCTTGCGCTCGCACCATCGCGGTGCAGACGCCGGACGGCGAGCAGCACCTGCCCCCGCCGCTGCTGCACTCGCGCGGCCCGGGGCTGCCAGCGGGCGCCGCCGCCGCGCCCGCTCTGGACCACGAGGCCGCGGCGGGCCCGGCCTGCGGCGGCGGGGGCGGCAGCGCAGCCAGCGGCCTGGGCGGCGGCGCGGCAGGCGGCGGCGACCACGCGGACAAGCTGAGCCTGTACAGTGAGACGGACAGCGGTTATGGCTCCTACACGCCCAGCCTCAAGTCCCCCAACGGGGTTCGCGTGCTGCCCATGGTGCCCGCGCCGCCGGGCTCCTCTGCCGCCGCGGCCCGGGGCGCCGCCTGCTCCTCGCTGTCCTCGTCCTCCAGCTCCATCACGTGCCCGCAGTGCCACCGCAGCGCCTCCCTGGACCACCGCGGCCTCCGCGGCTTCCAGCGCAACCGGCTCCTGGAGGCCATCGTGCACCGGTACCAGCAGGGCCGCGGGGCGGTTCAGGGGGCGCCCGCGGCCCCGGCCGTGGCCATCTGCCAGCTGTGCGACCGCACCCCGCCGGAGCCGGCCGCCACGCTCTGCGAGCAGTGCGACGTGCTCTACTGCGCTGCCTGCCAGCTCAAGTGCCATCCGTCCCGGGGACCCTTCGCTAAGCATCGCCTGGTGCAGCCGCCGCCGCCGCCGGCGGCACCCGCCGAGGCCGCCTCTGCGTCCCCGGGCGCGGCCCAGGGCGCCCCCAGCGGAGGCGGAGGCTGCAAGAGTCCTGGGGGCGCCGGCGCCGGAGCGACGGGGGGCGGCGCGGCCCGCAAGTCCCCCACGTGCCCCGAACACGACATGGAGCATTACAGCATGTACTGCGTGAGCTGCCGAACGCCGGTGTGCTACCTGTGCCTGGAGGAGGGCCGGCACAGCCAGCACGAGGCGAAGCCGCTGGGGGCCGTGTGGAAGCAGCACAAGGTGAGCGCCGCGGGGCGGGGTGGGGTGCCGGGGAGGCGTTCCCGGGCTCTTCCCTGGCGCATCGACGGAAAAGGCCGGCCGGAGGACAGAGCAGGAATTGCCTCGTTCGTTCGTTCGTTCCTTCATTCACTCCTCTATTCCCTCGTTTCCTCATCAGTCGTTTGACAAACACTTGGAGGAACCCCAGGTACTCTGAGCTGGGTGTAGGAGATGGCGAGGGCGTGGAGAGACGACGTGGGGGCACCTCTCGGCCCCCCAGATTGTATGAGTCTGCGCAAAGGGCACCCAGAATGCAGAAGCAGGGCTCTCCCACGTCTGAAGTTGGCTAATTACTTACCTTGGTGACCCCTCCAGATGGAAGGCATTCTGGGCCCCTTCCTCTCCCTAAAAAGTTTTTTTTTTTTTAAGTCAAGTGTTACTACCTACCCGCAGGAAAATGTCCTGATGCCTTTGCGCGTGATGCCTTAATCTTCCCTGGAGGCAGGACGGATTTGATCCCAGCCCTGGCAAAGGGATACACTCTTTCCCCCAGAGTAGAACTCCCATCACTTTCCAGACCAGAAAATTTCCTACCCTCTCAGCTACTCTCCGGGACTTCCTACCCCGCAAATGCTTCCCAGCCTAGAGCACAGGTGTAATTCCTCACGCACATTGTCTGAGAACAGAGGGGGGAGGGATTGTGCTCTTTGAATAAGGAGCAGTGTTCCCCCCCCCCGAAAACCTTCTCCTACCAGGACTCTGCTGCAGTCTCAGTGGGAGCGGGGTGCAGTGGGAGAGCAAGCTCTTAGTAAGTGAAGGAGGCACACTCTCGTCTGCAGACTGCCACTGAGCATTCCTCCCCAGGGACCTGCCTGGGGTGCCACCTCCCCAGCAGAAATGAAACAGCCTCTAAATGCTACTGGCTGGAGCTCACTCGTGGCTGCCAATCAGGTCAGGCGCCTGCTATGGCCCCAGGGCAAGAGCAGGGGGTGGTTCTCCTAGGGAACATTCACTTTGTGGCTCACCCAAACGCTGAGCTGTGAAAGGGGACTGACTCACTGGTAGGTGAGGTCAGTGAGTTGGGCCTGACAAGAGTTAGAGTCCCCCGTTCAAGGTCCCCAACCTCATCTGTAAACGTGGACGTTTATCATTTAGTGTCCTCTTTCCAGAATACCTCCCATGCCTTAAAGAGGCAGGAGGTCTCCAAATTGCCCAACAGGAAATGCGTGTTCTGGGTGAGGAAAGACACGGGGAGATAGAGCGATTGGCCATGACTATCTCCCACTACCAACCAGAAATGGACAAGGAGGGGAGGGTAGACAAGGGGAGAAGGAGGGATCATATTGGGTGTATTATACCTGGTGACTACACAATTTCATCTGCTACAACATGCATGTTATCGTTGTAATTTAACATGTTCAAACAAAAAATCAGGAAAGGAACAATGAGGGAGATGTTAGAAATCTACCTTGGAGAGGGAAATTTGCATCGTAGGGCAGAAGGGCCATCTGGAGTCAGATCCCTAATTCTTGCGCTGGGGTTCTCATTTGGGGACAATTTCACTCCTCTTCCGGAACATTTGGCAATGCCCGGAAACATTTTGGGTTGTCGCATTCAGGGGGTACTACTGGAATCTAGTGGGTAGAGGCCAGGGAGGCTGCAAAACATCTTACAGTGCACAGGGAACCCACCCACCCTGCAAACAACTCTCTAGCCCCAAATGTCAATAGTGTCTCTGCTGAGAAACCCTGCTGTACAGTTACATAGACCTGGGTCCAGATCTCAGCACTTGTATTCACTTGCTATAACCTCTAGGCACAATTTAAAACCCACTGGATAATAACGTCTAACTCAGGTCATTGTCGTAAGAAGTAAGTGTGATACTGTATGTTTAGTCTCTACCTCAGTACCTGACCCACAGGAATGACTATGTTATGTTTAGCGTTCTTTCCCTTGAAACCACTGGACCTGCACAAAGCCACAGGGTGCGGCAGACAGCGCTCATTCGACCTCAGTGACTTGGTTTCCTGGAGAAAACACGCTGATACCTTCTGACATTGTTTATGCTGAGTCCTAAAACAGCTTCGAGGAATTGGGAATGTATGCCTTGGGTTATTTATAGTTCCTATTAAACATTTTGTTGCAAATGGCTCCACAGTAGTTGTAGCCACATTGCTTTTTGTGTGTGTTTTCGAGCAAATAGACATTTTCCAAATGAAATCTCTTGCAAAGAGGCTGCAGCGATCCAGTACCAAGACCAGAAGTACAGGTTCAGATTTCGCGAGCTGTTACATTTTCACAGCTGAGGAGGCTAGAACTTACTCAGGATGTTGTCACCTAAATCTTTAGACTCAGTGAAGAGTGGGAACTAAAATAAACTGAGATGAGCTTGCAACCCTGAAGGAGATGAAGCCTCTTACAAGGGCAAGTGCATTGGATAATGAGTTACAGTTTTAAGAACCAAGGTTATGCAGGGAAAGTCATGGGTCATCCTTGACTTGGTGTTCGCAGCTGTTTTGTTCCATTTCTGTCTTCGTGCGACCGTGGAAGTGGGTGAGGAAGTAAGGAAAGCTCATGTGACATGGCTCCATAGCACAGGACAGTAATCTGGGAAATGCTCCCACAGTGTCCCTGCCTTGTCTGCAGTGTCATTTTCTGCAGTTTCAGTCCCCCCCCCAGGTTGACAGCTGTCTGAAAATATTAAATGGAAAATTCCAGAAATAAACAATTCATGAGTTTGAAATTTCATGCCATTCTGAGTAGCGGGAGGAAATCTCTCGCCTTCCTGCTCAGTGTCAGCTGGGGCGGGGAACCAGCCCCATCTTTGTCCAGCGGCTCCACTGAGGTTACCATACCCACGGCTGAGGTGTCACAATGCTTGTGTTCAGGTCACCCTATTTTATTGAATAATTTCACATTCACATTACTTTTATTATTGTATATTGTTATGATTTTGTAGCATTAATTATTGTTGTTCATTTCTAATTGTGTCTAATTTATAATTAAACTTCACCACTGGTATGTGTTTGTAGGGGAAAAAGTATATATAGGGTTCAGTGCGGTCCAAGGTTTTAGGCACCCACGGCGGGTCTTGGAATGTGTCCCCTGCAGGTCGGGGAGGCAACTGTGTGCAGAATCTAGCATCTCAGTTTTGTGTTGCGTGCCGCTGCCCCAGGGAACTGACACATCCTAAATCCGGAAGGAGTGTTACGAGGTGGGACTTTTGTGAAAGGCTGTTTCCCAGAATGAATAGGTGTTCTGCTGTTCTCCTTCAGCAGGTGCTGCTTTTCTGCAGAAAGGGAAATTACTGAGGGCCTGCTTGGGGGTGTCTTCACCAGGGGCTGGGGAGAGGAAGGAAAGAGATAGGGGAGGGCCCTGGAGGGGGTCCGTGTGGCTCTGTGGGCAGGCGTCTAGACCCCTGTCTTGACCTGGGAGGGGGCTGCTTGTGACAGATAAGGTAGAATAGTTTCACACTCCCCCCCTCCCCCAATGGCAGTTTAAGTTCTTTAGTAAAACGTCCCAGGATTTTTGTTGTCGCTCTGGTCTGAAGACCCAGAAAGTCCTGCCACAGGCAGTTGCACACCTGGAATGAGAATCAGCCAGGAACACCTCCCCAGCCTCCCCACACTGGAGGAGCCTTCTTCAGAGCCTTCCTCAGAGCCTTGCTAGTCTTCCTCCCCAGCCTGCCTGGGGCTGGCCATCTAGGTGAAGAGGCACACAGCCGCGCCGAAACCTATTTTAGACCAAGGTTGATTATCACCCTTGAAAAACAGCGTAAAAACACCAGGTCTTGGCTTCAAGTATTTTTACCTGGTTTTCCTGGGAGAGGATCCATTGTGTCAAAGAACCTGTGAGGTGAGACAGGCTGAGAAAGACAGGGCCGGGAGGGGAAGTGCCTTTCTCTTGATCGCCTATGGATTGTGGAGTTCTAATTTTCCTGAAGCCAACGACGGGGAAGGGTTGCTGTGGGTCACGTCTCCTCCCTAGTGTGACACGTCGCAACACGTGGACAACGTCTGTATTGCCTGCTGGGTGCAGAAAGTGGACCCTGAACTGAGGTGGGCAGGAGCGGCTCCCAAACTGAGGGGTGGAAGCCGGGTAGGCCCTTCTTCAGAGTCTCTGAGAATCCTAGAAAATAGAAGAGGCTCAGCCCCGAATCTCACTGACACCTCAGGACTACTGCTCCCAGCGAGTGAGCACCTCACAAGGGCAGAGGAGCCAGAGGCCTGGAGATCTCAGGACGGCCAGATGGCTGTGGCAAAGGCCCCCTGTCCCACTTCGCATCACAAAAGAGTTAAGGAAAGGTGTTCAGCCTGTAAAGTCTCCGGGGAAAGCCTTCCTCCAATGAAAGAGGGAACGCAAGAATGATGAAGGCCGAGTATGTAATCACAGCAGGTCACCTGGTCATAAGTACAGCTCTTTGAATACGGATAGCACTTTGTAACACAGTTCATGTAGCCTCATTGTTAATCATTAGATTTACACCTGTAGAAATGTAGATATTAAATACCATCCCCAAATTTCAGTTTGCATAGAAAAACATTTCTAACATTTTAAAGTTCTTCTCTTAGAATTCTGTAGCATGTTTATTTTGGACCGACGCCTTTTTTTTTTTCTTTAATAATCAATATAAACATCTTTCCTATCATTAGGCACGCCATCTTTTACGGCTGCCTGACATTTTATCATACGAGTTTATTATTTGATTTAATCCACACCCTCACGCTGGGCTTTCGGTGGTTTTCAGTCTTTGGCTGGTATAAACACTTTTTTTTTAGTTAAGTCTCTGCCTACACTCTTGATTATTTTCTTACCTTAAATTTCTAAATGTGGAGTAGATGTATCAAAGGTTATCTAGCTTTAGGACATCTGATTAATGTTGCCAAATTGTCTCCCACAAAGTTTATACTTATTTTTTCTCCCACAAGCAAAACTATGTAAATAAAAAATTCCTGTAGATAGGGACCATGGGAAGGAACGATAAGGAATTTCCTGTTCCTCGTAATTATTATTTGCTATTTTCATGACATTATTATTAGAACTACTGTTTAAAAGACAGTCGCAAATACCTAGATTCCATCTTTTTCACTGCTAGTGATCTTTCTGCCTTGCCGCAAACACTGGTTTGCTGTGCACAGCCCTGGAAAGGACCAAGCCTTCTGGGCCCAGCTGGAGTCTTTCGGGTGGGGACGGGAAAAGAGAGTTAGGCAGAGAGCAGTGCTCAGCCCAGACCTGCTGGGGAGTCTGAAGCCTACAGCTGGGCGCCCCATTGCTGCTCCCTAGCTGCCGATCGCGGGTCCTCTGATACTGAGTGGAAATCCATCATGATCCTCAGAGCGTGAGGCCTGGAAACAGGCACAAGCTGAGTGAAAGCCTGAATTTTTGAAAGTAGAATCTTTCAATTTTTTTGCTTTCATCTTCTTTTTGAAGACAATGTATAGGGATACCGGGGTTTTGAATGAAGGAGGACTTTGAAGATTGCACAAGGACACCCGCCCTCATTACCGATGGATGCTGGCTGCCCCCTGGCTGAGGTACCCTAGTTTCAGCCTGCAGCCAGTGGTCCTCTAAGTGGGTGGACCTTCAGGGTGAGGGGCAGTACCTGTGGATGTCAGCAACATGGAGTGTTCTAGAGGGGAGGATCTCTTGCTCTCTGAGACGGACTAGGGAGAGGACCAACGCCTGTGACCCATCACTGCATCCTAAGTCAGGTGTCACTGGGACGTAGCCATGCACACTGGTGTACAGGTTGCCTGTGGCTGCTTTTGGTCACATTGCTTTTAGAAGAGTTGAGTCCTTGCAACAGAGATCTGTGGCCTGCAAACCCAAAAACATTTACAATCCAGTCCTTTACGGAAAACAAGGGCACTGACTTCTGGACTGAGACTTTGCGACTCAGCATGTGGTCTGCTGAGTTGCCACCGTGTCACCCAGGAGCCTGCTGGAAACGCCAGAAATGCCGTCTCGAGACCAGCCAGCGCCCTACTGCCTGAGGGCTTGGAGTCTGGCGAGCCCTCCCGTTGGTTTGTATGGGTGGTACTGTCCCCAGTTGTCTGCAGGGGACACATTTCGAGACCCCAGGGGATGCCTGACTCCTCACATGACCTGCCCGTAGGAATGTATGATCATATCATGCTGTGAGGCTGCTTTCTGTCACCGGACTTGTCCGTTTTATTAGAAAGCCCCCTTTTTGTCCACATTTGATATCATCTTGCAGTTCTTAGGAGCTCTCTTCTTTTTCCTTTCGTTATTCCTTTTGTCTCGGTGTTATAGCTTCAATGGTTTCTGTTGCCCCTCTTCAGGTTCACTGATTCCGTCCCAGGCTGTGTCAAGCCCGCTGAGCACCCCTTTCCAGCTTTTCTCTGCGTCTTCTCAGTGTCTCGCCCCTTCCCCTGCGATCTGGGCCCATGACTGTTTCTTGCAACTCCCCCAGAAAAAAGCATTTTTTTCTTTGCACTTCCTTCAGCCACATGTGGTCTCCACCTTGCTCAGGGTGGTAGAGGGGGGGTACAGGATTTGCTGCTTGTCCCAAAGGCTTAAGATTTTTGTTCTGGAGGAGAGAAGGGTCCTGGCAGGGGTGTTTATTCTCCTGTGGTTGTTGTCACATCCCTCCTTCAAGCCACTTCTTGGATGTAAATACATGTATTTCCCTTTTTTAATTTAATGGACACTTTAGGTCATTGTGTAACTGATCATGTTTTACTTTTCTCTTTAGCTGCTAAAAGGCTTAGAGCCAAATATTTGGTGCATACCTAGTAGATGTAATTGTTTTAGAGATGCCAAGCTTTATTTCTGGCTCCGTGTATATCCCCACCCTTGTATTTGTTTTTTGGGGGAGGTTTTTTTTTTTTTAAGTTGAGCAGCCTTGAATTCTAAAGACCCTTGCAAGCTGCCTTGAATCTCTTTTGAAATAAATAGATTAATCAATACACAAACAAGTGGTCTACTTAAAGTCAAAGAGAACAACAACAAAAAAAAACCTCTGGAAAATCTTATTAAAATAGACCTCTGCTTCTAAGCAGTGCTCAGTTACTGTTACAAGAACTGAATGTGGCCTGAAAATATTCATATCAAGGAATCGGGACCTTCCCAGTCACCAGGACAGGTGATGCTCCCTTTCCATTCCATACAATAAAGAGACTCCACAGGGACCGTGCCTGGTCTACACAGCTGGGTCCTTCGTGCTGTTTCCCAGCCTTCCCTGGGATGTCACCTCCTACCATCAGCTCATTTGGAGGCCATGGTCACTGGCTCACAAACTGGTTTCCTGTGTAAGTATTTGCAGCTCATCATTGATGAATGTTTACCCCACACACAGCCCTGCCTCTCCAGCAGGGCCCCACACCTGCAGCCTTTTGGTGACAGGAAGATGCTCAGAGAGGGAAGTCTTGGCACCCTAAAGGCCAGAAGACACTGCAGGGGGCGGGGCATGTCAGAAACCAGGAGAGGTCTGAGATCTTAGCCTACATTGTGTACAGGCTAACAATCCGCCCGCTGTGGTTTCAGGGATATAGGCAGGAGGTGTGGGACTCCTGGGTCAGAGATGAAGAGCGGTTCCCAGCAGTAGCCAGAGCAGCAGCAGGTTTGCACCAGCTCTCCGCGCCTCGGTCCCACCGAGTGACACGAGGAAGGCCAGGTGACACCCGGACACACAACATGGTACCTGACGTGTGAGGAACCCTGAGCTTAGGGAGCCCCATCTCTTATAAAGGGCAGTGAGCGCAGGCACTTTGCTCCACTGGGAGGCAGTGTGTCCAGCTTCCAAGGTGGTTGTCCCTACGGACATGTTTGAAAGATAGTCCAGAGCAAAAAGCAACTGGTGCCTCCCTGGCAAGGCTTGCAGCAACTGCAGAGACCCACTGGGAATTATGTTCCAACAGGAGGATTACATCAAAATTCAAGTAGTTCCTCAAGGGATCTCTGCCTCAGGTACCTCGTGGGCAACTTCCTGGGCTCCTCTGGTTCTAGAAACTTCTCGTTTCAGTTGGGGTACACAGGCTTCAGGGCCACCTGAGTAAATCAGGCAGGACCTTTGCTGTCATCGGTCAGGCCCCTTGCTCCTGTGTCATGACAACGATGATGATGATGATGATGATGATGATGAAGATGGTAATGATGTCTGGGTGGGGCCCAAGGAGAGTATGAGTTAAAGCTTACAGTTAACCCCCGGCTAGCATGGCTCAGTTGGCTGGAGCCTCATCCTGTAACTGTAAGGTCACCAGTTCAACTCCAGGTCAGGGCACATGCCTGGGTTGGGGGCTGCATTCCCAGTTGGGCCATGTGCAGGAGGCAGCTGATCAATATTTCTCACATCAATGTTTATCTCTCTCTTTCTCTCTCTCTCCTCCTGCACACACACACACCCCTTCCTCTCTCTCTAAAATCAATGAACATATCCTCAGGTGAGGATTAAAAAAATAAAAATTTGTTTTGAAACCTAGTTCCTTCTTTCAAAGACCTTATTATCTGATGGCCAATTGCCAGGGATTAACATATATTCGTTCACATGAAGCAGAAGAACACTGAGAAATAGGACGCTATTTCTGATAAAAAAACAAGGAAACTGGAGGCACACACCCTTCAGCGTCTGAAACTTACAGAAAACCCGCTGGGCCTGGAGACAGTGGTGAAAGATTAGCGGGATAAATGGATTCCAGGAACCACATTTAAGGGAACATCTGGCTTGAGAGGCTAAGATTAAACATTAGCTTCACTCAGATTTCAGCGAAGAACAGAAATAGCCTGGCTATCATCCTTTTGAAGAGTCTTGTAAATTCTCATCATTTTCCCAGGTTTTTATATTTTCCCTGATTGCCAGCAAAACTTGGCAGATGAAACCTGTTCAATGTCTCAGTTTGCTTTGCTGAATTCAGAGGAAGCGGGAGAGGAAAGAGGGAGCAACACAGACATCAGGAACCTGGAGGAGAAAAGAGACTCGCGAGAGGAAAGGGATAGTAAAAGGAACTTGGAAAATGTCGATTCAGAAGCCGGTTTGGGGTTGGTCATGAGCCTTGGTTTTGTTCTGATGGACGAGAGGGCTCGTCTCCCCACCTACACACAGGAAATACCCACAAACACCCGGTGCTACTCGTGTGCGGGACCAGCGCCAGTGAACCTGAACTCAGAGCAGAGACCAGACCAACCTCGGGGAGGCTGCATGGAGGAAGCGGGAGCTGGTCGGGTTTCAAAGGGTGGGAAGCGTCTGGAGAGTGAAAAGGAAGGAGGTGTGCAAACAAAACACAAATACTATGTATGTATGTATGTATGTATTATAATTTGACCATGGAGAGAACATTCAAAGTTGAACTCTCATCAAACACGATTGTCACAAAAATAATTCTCTGATGATTAGCAGTGACTTGAGTTGCCCCAATCCTAATAAAGAGGCAGTTTCAGTCACTGGATGATAATGAGCCTCCCCTGGCTTTGCACTTTGGTCCAGGAGGCCCGTGCACCTGAGGATGCCCTATCCCAGGCCTCTCAGGTATGCTCGATCTGGCTGTGTGAGACACCGCGGAGTGTGATCTGAATTACTCTCTGGCCTGTGGCTGTTGCTCACGTGAGCATGATCTTGCTGCGCTCACTTTTACTTTTCTGCCAACTGAGTCTTTTCAGTCTCCACGGACACATTCTAATACCCCAGGCAGCTTCACAAATAAAATCCCGCTTGATAAGGCTTTCCTTATTTACACCTCTCGGAGAAGTCTCGTAGCTAACAGGGACTTACAGTATCTCTCGCCTAATGTAACCGACTTTGCATATCACATGCATAAATAACACTGTACTTGGAGCATTTTGACAGCAAGGGGTATGTCTTATTCACCTTTGTGCTCCTGGTACCCAGCAGGGCAGCTGGCACCTGGTAGGCCTCGAGAAACATTTATTTGATAAATGAATGGTGACTTAACACCCCCATGTATTGCAATATCAACACCATAAATAACTCTTCCAGTGCAGTCCCTATAAGTTCATGGTGAATCGTGAAAACGCAGTGATTCCTGCAGGAGGGGAACTGTATGAAAAACGGGGGGAGGAGGAGTTACACATTTTCCTGGGCCTTCTGTTGCACAGCCACCCACACTCACCAGTGTGGCTCTCCTCTCCCTCCTCGTTAGATGTAGCAGTGCTATCAGAAATGACCAAGGGGTCTGGAGGGATGGCAGAAGCCAGCTGGGCATGTTGGCATGGCTTTTCCCAGATGTTAGAACTGCTACATCTTGTCCAGAGAATTGATCGAGCATAAGTTTACTAGGCTGACATTACTGAAATCTTTAATGCTATGGAGGCAGTAGAATGCAGGGAGTAAGAAAATTCATTTTTGAGACAACAGTCCTAAAACTCTATCACTTACCTTGGAATGACCTTGATTAAATGAGATGATGCATTTTAAGAGCATGGGGGGTGCACACCACATAGTAAGTGCTCAGTAAAGGGAAGCCACTGCCATCATCATCGTCCTTACTGTGAGCATCAAAGCGAAGAAGGGATGGCTTCAGGGTCTGAGGTTGTGCAGAGCCCTTTTGTGGGAGGGCTGAGAAGCAGCGTTTGCCCTCGTAACTCTTGTCCATTTGTGGGGGCCACTTCACCAGGTCACACTGAGTGGGTGCTTAGAGAGACCCATCCCAGAATTTCTAGGACCAAGCTTCCGGTCAGTCATTGCTGATATAATGAGAGGATTAGAAGGATGAGAAGGAAGGAACTGAAATCAAAAGGTCTGGGTTCAGCTTGGAGCTATGTTTTCAGATAAGATCCTTAACATCCCTCATCCTCGGTGTGGTCCGTGACCTCTTTTCTGCAGCTATACGGAACTTTGTCTGCTCCCCGCCTTTTCTAGAGAACCCAATACTGTATATAAGATGTGGAGAAAGACCATTTGTAGCATGATTCCATTTACCGAAAATATATGAAAGAATGTCCTTTTCAACAGGAAGGAAACCATTGAGAATGGACCCTGACAGTTAAAATCCTGATCAGAGGGCATTTGGAGACACAGCAGAGTGGCTGTTGGTTTTCAGTTGCAAAATGGCTGGGTTGCTCAAGGATGGAGATTTCCAATGACTGCTTAGTAACATACAATTTTTTTAAATGAAAATAGCTATCGGTTTTTCTAATTTTAAGAGAATAATAGCCCTGGCTGGTGTGGCTCAGTGTATTGAGTGCTGGCCTGAGAACCAAAGGGTCACCAGTTCAATTCCCAGCCAGGGCGCATGCCTGGGTTGCAGGCCAGGTCCTTAGTAGGAGGCGTGCAAGAGGCAACCACACATAATGTTTCTCTCCCTCTTTTTTCCCCTCTCTTTCTCCCTCCTTTCATCTCTTTGTTAAAATAAATAAATAAAATCTTTTTAAAAAATGAAAAAAAGGATAATAGTCATTGTTTAAAATTTTTAGACAACAAGGAGATGGAAAAAATATGAAAAATACCTTTACTCTTAAAACTCTTAAATGTGTGTGATACACACATATATAATTATTTTACTAGTTGCTATATCTGAAGAAGGCCCTTATTTATATGATTTTAATGAGCCATTTTTATATGTTCTTTTGGTATGTTTTCCTTTTACTGAACAAGCTATCATAGAGATTGTTTCATGTCAATAAACATAGAAAATCATTATCACTTTAGTGGCTGAGTATACTCAGTTATGTGGATAAAGTATTATTTATTTAATTACCATTGCTGAACGCTTAGGTCATTGATAAATTTTTTACCATTTTTAAAACTGCAGTGACCATTCTTGGAAGTACATCTCCGCACGCACACCCTCTTACTCCCATTAAGATAAAGTCCTACGCAAACATTCTAACACGTGAGGGGTTTCTTTCTTACCACTCTCTGAATACAGGAGTCGCTAAACCAGGATCTCGTCTTTAAGAAGCAATTCCGAACTGTTATATTTCTCCCAGCATGCCCGCCCGTCTCCCCTCCCTGCCCGCCTCTCAGATACTCCCCTGCCCTGGTCAGATTGCAGGCTCCGGTCCGATCTATTGAACTGCAGTCGGCAGCATGGAGGGTGGAGGGAGATGACAGTGGGAGGGGCGGGGGTTGGACGACCCAAGAGAAGAAAGAAAAAAAATCATGCATTGTAATATTTCATGTTCATTATCACAACTAAGAAGTCGGTCTTTGGAGCATGGCTAGCAAAGGAAAACCAAAATCGCCGTGACTCCAGAGAAAACGCGGCTAGATTTTATGACTTATTCACAGTAATTTCTGCTCTTCTTACAGAAGAGCTAACACTTCTTGCCCCATCTATCTCAGGCTGGGCCGTGTGACTTCCTTGGGCCAATGGAATGAGAAAGGAAGTGACATTGTCCCCTCTCAGGCTCTCAGGGCCAGCGTATGTTTTGGCTGTAGCCGCTTTTCCCCAGCTTGGAAGCTAGCATGTCTCACATGTGGGATGCACCTTCAGCCCAGATCCTGAGGTGCAGAGGACATGAAACCGAGCCACCGGTAACCTGCAGTGGGCATTCAATTGAGCAGGAAGCAGGCCTTGGTTGTCTGAAGCTTCTGAGGATCAGGGGTGTCCGCAGCACAGCTCGCCGGCGCCGCCCGATGCAACCACACTTGTCCAGCTCCCGGTCTTGCGGCTCTCGCCGAGCCTCGCCCTGGTTATCAGTCACAGCACTTCTCCTGTCTTTCGGTTGCAGAAGAATGCAGAAACACTTTGTAAACCTCCCAGAGTCCTCTACCAGACCCATAGTTGGGCTCCTTTTTAATTTGATTTTTAAATGGAATTTTTCCATGATCCCCTGAACAATAGTGAGACAGGCGTCCTCTGTCACACATCCTGGAGCAGGGCGTGCTGTCCCCAGAAAAGGCCACTCACTGGCCTTTTCTTTCCTTGGGTTTCCGTTAAACTTCTTTTCTCCATCCTAAATCTTTCTCTGGAGAGTTCCATTTTGCTTAAAATCCATTTATTCTGCTGTGGTAGAAATAAAGCTGGCACTGCCTGGGCAAGATTGAAAGTGACAGTGTGAGATATTTAGTGTACCTCGCAGGCCTGTTCTCGTAATACATCTACGTGGTCAGGGACCAATGAGGCCCGCATAATCCCTTTTTACGGTAAGTTACCCCGAAGGGTAAGAAGGGCGCTCGCGTGACCGCTCTGATGTTACACTGCACGTCAGATGCAAAGGGAAAGCAGAGCTCTGGTCCTTGCTCCTAAGCTTTGGGTCGTTTTATCAACTTCCCTGTCATTTTGCCCAAGAAAGAAAATAATGAATCTGTTTATTAGACAAGTACATAGTCACTGACCTGGTAGCTCGTATCAAGGCGAAGCAAACACGGACCAGGGCTTCCAGGGACACGCTTGTCCTTGGGAAACTGGGTAACTTGTGGTGACACTGCATCCATTCCCGGCCACCTGCTACTGCTGGCAGGATCTTCCCCCAGACCACCCGCACCCACCCACCTGCGTTCAAGGGGCCGGAGGACAGGAGGAAGGGACGTCGGAAGCGTGTCTGCCTCTGTGTTTTCTCATCTGAGGTGGAGGAGAATCTAAAAGTGTCCAAAAGAGAGGGTCCAGGAGCTCCCACCAGGGCAGGTTGCCCAGGGCCATAGGGGCAGCAGTCTTGCCTCTGGGGGTTCCCCAAATCTGGGTCACATTCCCTGGAAAAAGGCTGCCTGGGTCACCCCGGGATCGTAGTTCTTCCACCGCAGACCCTTTCTGCATCTGGGGCGGGGCCCCCTCAGTCTGTGAGCACTGTCCAATGAAGAATGGACCTGCCCCGCAGAGGTGCTCCCTCCCAGCAAACCCTGGCCCACTCTTCCCCCAAGCGGCTTCTACCCAACGGCCACCTCTCCGCTTGCCATTGGCATCCACCATTCACACTCTGTGAGCAAAGTCTCCATGACCTGGAAAGGGGTTGCCTGGGGTTGGGGGTCCAGAAGGTCTGGCTGCTGCCACCTCATGGGAGACTCTGGCCTAGCTCCCTTCTCAGGACCACTCGGGGGTCCTGTCCTCTCCCCGCTGCAGGGCCTCCATCACCTGCCTCGCCCTCCTCCCGTCCCTGTGGGTTGTGCTGGCGAGCACTGCTGTGCCCTCCGGTCCCCGGCTCTGTCTGCCTCTGCTTTGGCGGTCAGGGCAGGCACAGCCCACCACCGTGCCCACGTTCCACAGCCTCAGTCTAGCGGACCCTGAGGGCAGCTCTGGTTGTTTTGATGACTGTGCCCTTAGAACCTGTGGCTGGCAGTTCAGGGAGGACTAGGAAGCAAAGCCCGTCTTTGCGGGCTGCAGAAGGGGGCTGCTCTGAGGTGGGGGTTCCCAGCTGTGACAGGTTGCTTGAGCAAGGAGGGAGCAAGACCAGGTGAAGGGACCCCCAGACTTGGAGCAGAGTGGGGAGCAGGAGACCACCAGGCACTCCGTGTAGTGGGACGAAGTTTCGGCTGGATCAGTGGCGGCAGTTAATGAGAAACAGGGAACACCCAGAGTCCTGCAGAGCATCTCAGCCCACAGGGTGGGGTCACACTGCCAGTGTCCAAAAGCATATGGGGCTCTGTGCCCTAGAAACAGGGGTTCAGAGTGGCCACATGGCCATTTTAATTATGCCCAGCGTGTGACAGGATGGAGACTGGAGTAGCTCGGGGAGCTAGTCAGACAAAATCTAGAACGAAGCCAATTCCCTGACACGGATATTCATGGAGCGCTTCCCGCACGTGAGACACCGCTGTCCTCACAGAAGCATGACAAGGCTGCGGGGCACTGGGGGTCAGGCTACAGGACAGGAACACTGAGGCACCTTCCCCGGGTCACCTGTCCCAAAGCCAGTGAGACATATGTCCTGGAAAGAGGTCAAAGAGCATGCTCCACCCAGGGAGAGGCGCAGAAGCTTCAGGACGGGGTGGAATTTGGTGTGGCGGGGTTGCAGCTGGCTGGGTGCTCCCTAGCAACAGCCAAAGCAGGAACGGGGAGCCCAGGAGACAGAGTAGGCGGCAGGGCTGAGGCTGGGAGGGGCACAGCCGGAGCGGCTGAGTCCAGTTTGACCAGAAGGTCAACCGCGTGGGCAATGCTGGCAGGTAATTCTGGGGAAGAGCTTGGACACCAGGCTTCGGGGTTGGACCTTAATTTATTCAGTGGGGAGGGGTGCATGTGGGTGACTGAGGATGGCACATGGTCAGAGCTGTGCTGGAGAAAGGTGGCCAGGAGGTTATTTGCTATGCAAGGTCCACTTTTCTGGAGTGAACTTTGAGTGGTGAACTTCAGCAAGTAATAGGACGGTGCCCCCATGCAGGCACGGGGGAAGCGTTGAGCCCAAGGCCTGCCCTGAGCTCCAGCTGACCGGGTCTGACGGCTCTTCTAGGGGCTGTGCTTTCTCTCATCCGTCGGTGGGCTGCTGCGGCGTAGTGCCAGAGGGAAGGGCTGACTGGCTCCTACGAAACACGTTCCCCAAACACCGGTAGACGGCATTAGCAGCATGCGGGTGGTCAGGCATTTGAATCGCCTGGTCTTCTCCTCCTCCCCCTTTGAGTCTGGGGACAACAGCTTCCTTGAGAGGGGTACTCAGTTTCTAGGACTTCTACATTCAAATAGGAATGGCCTCTAGCGAGCCATAGGGTCTAGGCAGCGTCACCGAAAGAATCATCTAACGAGTGTCTCCTGGTCATCAGGCACGGCGCCTCTACCGGTGCAGGCTGCACCCTCCTCTAACAGCAGTACGTGGATACATTTGTCTGTTCCCTCGCGGTTGACTCTTGCCGGAAGCTGGGTCCCTTTGGGTGTCAGAGTGGGTTGGGCAGAACCCCGTCTACACCCTCGGTGTCGAACCTAAGGCATGTCTGCCGGGCCATCCTGATGACGGGGAGCAAGGCCGTGTCTAAACGGAGGCAGCTTAGGGCTTCTCCAGAGACCGTGGCAGACATGTGGATTCTCTCCGAGGCCGAGCTGAAAATGTAAGTACTCCCTGGTTGGGTAACTTAGGGAGAAGTTCGTGTCTTAGTCAGGGCTGCTGTAACAGAATCCCATCGACTGAGGGACACGAATAACAGAGATTGATTTCTCAGGGCTGGGGAGGCTGGAAGTCCAAGGTCAAAGTGCCAGCCAGCTCAGGTCCTCCGAGGGCTCTTTCCTTGCCTTGCAGATGGCCACCTTCTCACTGTGTCCTCACGTGACCTTTTCTCAGTGCATGTGATTTCTCTGTCCCTTCTTACAAGGGCATCACCGGAGCTTCACCCTCCTGACCTGCTTACCTCCCAAAGGCCCCTCTCAGATACAACTGAGCTGGGATTTAAGGCTTCAGCATACAGATTTGGGTGGGGTGGGACACAAACTTTCTGCCGGTCTCTAACAATTCACGTGTGATAGACCCAGACTGAACAATTAAAGGGCATTTGGGGAATGCTTGGGCTGTATTACTAAGCATAATAGTAAGAACTACTATGGGGTAGGGGCTATTATTCTCATTCCCATCCTACAAGGGAGGACATTACAGTGCAAAGAGGTGGAGTGTCTTCCAAAGACACATAGCTGATGGGTGACAGAGCCAGGATTTGAACCGTAGCAGCCCAGGGTCCTCATGGCTAACACATCATAATGCACTATAGCCAAGCGGTTGGGTGGGTAGGACAGAAGCCTGCCCTGGGTCCCTAAAGCCGCCCCTCAGGGCTGCCTGTGGAGACGTGGTGCTGGGCCAGGCAGGCAGTCGGTCTGAGCCAGCATGGAAGTACTTGCAGTTTTAAGTTGTTCATCTAAACTCAAGACTCTAAAGGAACATAATTCTAACCTTAAAGAAATAGGTAGACACACCCCGGCCAGGTGGCCCAGTTGGTTAGTGCGTCATCCCGATGCACCAAGGTTGTGGGTTCCATCCCTGGTCAGGGCACCTGCAGGAATCCACCAGTGAACGAGTGAGTAAGTGGAGCCACAAATTGGTGTTTCTCTCTCTTGCACACACGCACACACGCTTTCTCTCTTTCAAATCAATTTAAAAAGAGAAAGAAGGACATAAAATGCAACTTTTTAATTCATGTTAAAATCCATCATTTAAAAGAATTGTTTAATTTTAAGGAAATTAAAGGAAATATTCTGCCCAACTATTTCCTTTCCCCTGAGAGTCTAGTATAATCAACGACCAGACACAAGCAGGCCACCCATGTTGCTCAGACTGCAGGCTCTTCTCTCCGACCGGAAAGGGCAATGAGCCCCAGCTGGGCCCCAGGGTGGTGTGTGTTGGGGACCCCTCCCCGATGGGCACTAAGAAGCAGAGGGAAAGATCGGGCAGCGAGTCTGGTGGGCTTGGAAGCCCGGTCCACTGAGATCCTTCCCTTTTCAGCCAGGTATTTGCCTAAGGTCACTGATGTCCTTCAAAACCAGTCTGCTCTGGGCTCCTTGCCGAGCTTCTTGGTCTGCTCACCAAGCAGGAAGCAGGTCGGCTGGCCTGGGGTGGGCTGGGGCGAGGGGAGGGCCAGCGCCGGCTGGGATGGCTGTGCTGGCTCCCAGGGCCCGCTGGAGGCTGGCGGCCCCTCCCTAAGGCTGCTGGCGGTGGAGGTGGGTCTGCTGGGACCGTCCTGCCTCTGCTGTGCCTGAGTCAAGCAAGCACTCTGCTCTGTAGTCAGCCAGGGAGCGTTTTTCCTGAGCCCCTGCTGTGGTAGCACCACTGGCTAGATGGGCAGAGAAGACGAAGCCACCCATCACCAGAGACTGGACAGGTCGGCGGGAGGCAGCCCCTCCTTGGGGAGGAAACAGCTGCAGCCTCGGTGGGCCGGGCCAAACATTTCGGGGGAATGTGGTAGGGAGGGAGAGAAACTTATTTTGGACACTGACAAACTCCAGTTTGAAAATTTTGTTGCTAGAGTGCCACCCCTTCCCCTCCCAGACCTATGAATCGTGCTGACACCTCACTCTCTTTCCAAGAGCAGTTGTCTGGGGTTGGACCAGCTCTCCTGGGATCGGCGTGCCTCTGAGGATGGGTGCGCCAATCTGTGCCATCCAGAGCAGCGGCCACAGACCATGGGTGGTGCGTGAAACTTAAACTATTAAATAAAATGAAACATCCAGCCCCTTCGCTGCGTGCAGCTATCGGGGCTCAGCAGCCCCTTGGGGCCGGTGGCTGCCATGCCACACAGAGCAGGCATAGGACGCGTACCGTTTCCCTGAGCTCTACTGGATATTTTTTCTTCACGAACCATTGAGGAGAGTGGGTGACACCCTGGGTGAGCTAGGGAGGGAGGTGCCTACAGCAGCTGAGATGGGGGGATGGGGGAAGCCAGGGCAGAGCGGGAAATTCCTCCAAGGAGCCGAATCTACGCGGAGCCACTGTCCCAGGCTCGCTGCTCACCCAAGACAGGACAAGCCCAAACCCTCCCTTGACCTCACCTCGGCTGCTGGTGCTCCCCTGCCCAAGGCCCTTCCTCCTCCTCCCACCCATCTCCCCATCCGCTCACCCGCCCTGTGGTTTCATTCACCTTCCTCAGAGGCGCCCAGCTGAGGCTGTGTGTGTCCAGTCCAGTGGACCTCAAACTCCGGAGGACTAGTTAGAAGGCAGGTTCCCTCGCTTCTCCCTGGGTCTGACCAAAAGGCCTGGGACGGGGCCAGGGAATTTGCATTTCTAACTCATTTCCAGGTGCCGCTGAGGCTGCTGGTCCAGGGACAGCCCTTTGAGAACCACCGATATGGTCTGAAGAAGCACACTCACCAATTCATTCCTTCAGCAAGTTCTGTTTCACACGACCATGTGCGCGGTGCTCTCCCTGGATGGGAGCGACCCAGGCAGGGTCTCCGTTCTGGGGGTGCGCCTGCAGGGAGGGGAGACAGGCAGCAGATGGACATCCGTGGCTGGTGAGGGACGTTCTGAAAAGGGTGAGGGCAGAGGCCTCACTGACAAGGTGACCTCTGAGCAGAGTCGTAAAGAAAATGGGGGTGGGGGCAGGGGCGGGCTTGGCCTTGGCCTGTCTGGTCCCATGGGCTGCGTCTTCGGCTTCTTAATGTGAAACGTGGGACAAAGCAAGGCCATCACTCACTTGGTAGCTAGGTTTCGGAGACAAGTTCAATCGTGTGTGTGTTCTGTTAAAAAGAAACGTGATGCTAAAGGCCATAGATCTGACCCCAGCTGGTAGGTTCTTCTCGGGGTCCCAGTCACCTGTGCCTGCACCCCTCTCTGCAAGTGGGGGGTCCCTGGGGCTAAGGGGGCTGCCACCAGGAGCCTGGATGACGCCTCAGGATCCCCAGCCATATGGTTCCAGCCCAGTTCCAGGGTCCACAGACCTCTTTCCTGCCCACCCCGTCCAGGGCCAAAGGCGACTCTATGAGGGTGTGTTGGGTGGAGCTTGGCCTGGGGGGACCTGGGCTGTCCTACAGAAACATCTCTGAGAGTCCTAGCCAGGAGGGTGGAGCTGCCCTGGGAGGGGAGGGGACTGGATTAGGCCACGGGCTCTTGTCCTGGGGTCTGCGAATATCGGTAGCAACCCGTCAGTCTGAGCCCATCAGCCGAGCTCCCCCTGCCCCTCTGCAGCTTTGGGGTCCAGACAGAAGAGAGAGATCAACCAACTGTGCTGGGAAGTGAGCCTGGGCTGCAGGCACCGCAAGTCCACTCGGTCCTTCAGTGAGGGCGGCGTGTGCGTGGTGTCAGCCTCGCCCCCTCTCTGAACTCAAGTCTGCACGATGCCATGCAAACTCTGTGCCTTTAACACCTCATCCTCCTTTTTATCCTGTGATCCCCTTTTAGGCCCAACTGTCTCAGGCCTTAAATGGAGTTTCCGACAAGGCAAAAGAAGCGAAGGAGTTTCTGGTCCAGCTGAAGAACATTCTGCAGCAGATCCAGGTGAGCACCGCCCCAGCATCGGGAGGGCAGTGGGTGTAGCAAGTGCAGGAGAAGCATCGGGAGGAAAGGAGAGCATGTGGCAGGCGTGTTTTCAGCAGTGACATGGTCAGGTTGGCTGGCCTGACCACAGTGCCTTTGACATAGCAGACGGCCCGCCCTTGGTCCACAGGCACCCGTGTGACACCGGACATGGGAAGGAGGTCGTACATCAGCTCAGTGAGAGAGGGTCATAGAAAGAGCTGGAAAGAAGTCCCGCAGCAGCCCCCTGCGTGGCCACGCTGTCCCGAGCGGTGTCTATTGGACGCCATGGTGTTCGGTGTCCACAGAATCGATGCGTCAAGTGTAACTGCCTCACTCACCAAGTCAGTGTGTTATGAGCACTCGTGCCATGCCACACCCTGAGCCAGACACAGAGCAGGAAGGTGCCGGGCCCAGCCCCAGGAGCTCTGTGTGCAGGAGACAGGGCACACTCGTGCGCTCCATGAGAATGTGCACGTGGAGGGACACACCCATGGGGACCCCGTAACGCATTCCAGCGTCGGGATGGAGGAAGGGACGAAGGGCACTGAGTCCTTAATCCGCCCACAAGACCGCCCTGCCCCACAGGTCAGAGCGCAGATCCAGCCACCAGGCCTCAGGCCAGGTCTCTGATGTCTCAGCCGCGAGATGGGCCGGTTTGGTGGGCTCCTGCACCAGAGTGCCACAAACGGGGGATTCAAACAGCAGGAATTTATCGCCTCACAGTCCCGCAAGCTGTGCGTTCAAGATCAAGGTGTCAGCGGGTGTGGGTTTTTCTGAGCCTCTCTCCTTGGCGTGTAGATGGCCGTCCCCTCCCTGTGTCCTCACGTGGTCCTCCCTCTGTGAGTCGGGCCCAGCCTTCCACGCTCACAAGGACCCTGGTATCAGATTAAGAGGCACCCCAATGACCTCATTTTAATGTAATTCCCTCTTTAGAGGCCTCTTTCCAAACACACTCAGTGCTGAGGAGCTGAAGTTAGGACTTCAACAAGGGAACTCAGGGGGTGCACCATCCAGCCCCTCACAGGAGGCCTGATTCCTGCTGATCCTAGGGACCCGGAAGGACTTTTTCTAAACTGAGAAAGGCAGACCCTATAGCAGGAGTGCTGTGTTTTTTCTTTGTTTGTTTTCCTGCTGTTTAATTATAAAAAGCAGACGAATGTGTTACGGGAATTGTGAAAAGAAGGGAATAATAGCCAGAACGGAGAAAAGGTCACCTGCACCTCACTATCTGAGGCAGTGGCTTCCCCGCGTGGACACGTGTTTCTGTTGCCTTAGATGCACGTGCACACGCACTAGGATGGCACTCCGCTGTGCACAACATGCAGCCTGCTCCTTCCCCTCACATGAGGATCTCCCGAGACGTTGAAAACTCTCTCTGAAGGAGGTTCGAATGACTAAGGCATGCTCCACCGTAGACAGGTGGGGCAGCACGGCAGGTTCCCCTCCCTCCTCTGCATTCATGCTGCGCCCCACCTTCCGACCTTGTGGAGGGCTCCAGGGCCGGCCTCTCGGCCACACATGTGGGTCTGTGTCCAGCACCCCCGGGTGTCAGCGTGCCTCCTCCTAAGGCGCCCGTCTCCCTGCAGGAAAACGGACTGGACTATGAAGCCTGCCTGGTTGCTCAGTGTGATGCGCTGGTCGACGCTCTAACGAGGCAGAAGGCCAAGCTGCTCACCAAGGTCACGAAAGAGAGGGAGCACAAGCTGAAGGTAGGTCCCGGGAGGCAGACACCTCCCATCCTCAGTGCAGCCGCTGCATGCAGCGTGAGGCGGAGCATGCAGTGAGCGCTGGGGCAATGTTAGGTGAATGAGTGAGTGAGTGAATGAATGAAACAGGGAAGAGATGAGCAGGCTGAGCTGCCCCTGGGCCTCCTTACACACGTGTGACTGTCACCGAAGCCAGTCGGCACACACGCTCTCCCTCCAAAGCCTTCTGGGGTCCCCACTCTGCCTGGTCTTGGCCTCCTGTGCTCCGCCTCAGGGACTCCTGTTCTCATCCCACAGAGCAGAAGTGGCCACGGGTGGTGATGAGGCCTTGCTCCGCTGGGGTCTCCAGCTCCGCCCCCTCCTTCAGGCTGTCTCTGATGTGCTGTGCACTCACTAATCAGTGATAATAACATGACCCCACCCACCACAGGGAGTGAGGGTTCCCCTCTCTCGGCCCTGGGCTCCTGGTCCAGGCAGGTGCCTGTGAGCATGCTGCGGTGACAAAGGACTGCTTCATTGTCCCCAGGCTTGGTCTGTTTTATAGACATTTCCCAACTGAATCAGAAGATGCCACTTTCAACGAAAGAGGGAATGAGTGTTGGGGGTGGCCCGTGGTGTGCCAGCCGAGCAGCTGAGCCCGTCGAGTCGCCCAGGGCCCAGTGGGAAGGGAGACAAGGAGCTGGAGAGGGTCGGACTGTGCGGTTTCTCCGCTCTTCTGTCCAGAGCTCAGGAAGTGTGCTCCGTTGGGTGTTGTGGCTCCTGCATATTGCGGGGTGGGTCCATTTGTCTACCAGTAAAGAGGGCACATGGCGCTCAGGAGCAGGGTGGCCAGAAGGGAGGGTACACGGCGGTCCAGACCAGGGCCGGCCCGCCATGCTGTTTCCATGACGCTTGCTGCTGCCAGCGTGGCTGCTCTCCCTGCAGTGAGATGCTGAGTACAGATTCTTCCATTGCAGATGGTTTGGGACCAGATCAACCACTGCACACTGAAGCTGCGCCAGTCCACTGGGCTGATGGAGTACTGCCTGGAGGTGATCAAGGAGAACGACCCCGCCGGGTTCCTGCAGGTGAGCCAGCTCCCTTGGGGGGCAGGCGAGTGTGGGCTCCTTCCTCAACCCCGCCGCTACTCCCCAAACCAGCCGAAGTCGTAGCAAGGTGCCTCTCGGTGGCCTGGAGTTGAGTAGCTTCTCCTTTGCTCAGGGGCTCCCGAAGACCTAAGTTCTCAGCTTGACTCTCCCTCTCACTACTGGTGACCTTGGTTCTGTTCACTGAGATGTGAGCAGGTCAAGTGTCATCATCTCTAGGGATGCTTTGCTTTTATGCTTTGACTTCCAGAGACCCCAATGCAAACTTTTGCCCCCAAAATGGAAAGGTCAGTCTTCGCCAGACTAGCTGGAAAGAAGTGAGTTAGCAGAATCCACATGGCCTGTCCCCGCAAGGTGCAGAGTCCTGCGGGCCTGGACGGATGGCCGCTGCCAGGCTGCCAGGGACAGGAGTGTCTCTCGGGCACATGGCAGATACTCTGACCAGAGCTCCACCCTCTGTCCATAGAGAAAACGACGACACCCCTTGCTTAGTCCCCAAGATGCGTGTATGGGGTCCCGCTCTAAGGGGACACGTGCAAATGTCTGAATGGGCAGGACTTTGCGGCCGAGGAGAGCACAGCTGGGGGCGGCCCACAGAGTCAGGGGCAGAGGCTGCAGAACATCTGGAGGACACGCAGCCAGGTGGGGGGTGAGCTTCTACACTCTGGGGCGATGGGAGGTGCATTCTTCCGGCCCCATGATAAACAGTCCACTTCACTGTGCAGAGTGCTAGATCTAGCAGAAGCGGCAGAATGAAGAATGCTTTTGTATGTTTGAAAGTGTCATTGGTTTCACAAAAGGGTTTGGCCTGATTTTTTTAAGTAGCCAGTACACGTCACACTTCACGTGATCGCACATTTAAAATATGGTTTAAACAGCACAGTGCATTTGCATTTGTCCCGCGTCATGCTGGCAGGGGTGCCCACTGAGTACAGCCCCCCCCCCCGTCTCTGAGCACAGGGACAAGGCCCCAAATCCTCCCTCGCCACTCGCTGCACGACTTCTCCTTTGCAAATCAAAACCCTGAACTGTGTGCTCCCTTTCAGATCTCGGATGCCCTGATCAAGCGTGTCCAGGTGTCTCAGGAGCAGTGGGTCAAGGGCGCCCTGGAGCCAAAGGTGTCTGCAGAGTTTGACCTGACCTTGGACAGTGAGCCGCTGCTGCAGGCCATCCACCAGCTGGACTTCATTCAGATGAAATGTAGGGGTGAGCCGGGACTGGCCCAGTTCAGTCAGGGCTTCTGTCGGAACAGGTGTCCCCTCTGAGGGGCAGCTGAGTGCCAGCAGGAGACTGTGGGACAGGGAGGGAGAAACGCCCAAGTCACAGGCCTGGCTCCCGTCCCGGCTCAGCATCCCAGGAGCTGGGTGACCTAGGGCAGGTGACCCCCTGGTCTGAGCCCAGGTTTTCCTGTTTGTAAAAGAGGGTCATTTGTTCATTCAGTGACACTCACCGAGTGTCCGCATATGACAGGCACTATTCCAGGTGCTGAGGACAGAGCCAGGAACAGCCCTACACACTCCCTCGCCGGGCTGAGCCGATATTCTAGAGAGAAAAAGACTATACGTAAACAACCCCATAATATACCATCTGACAGAGGCGGGAGATTTTCTGGAAGGGGTGGTGGAAGTGTGTTGAGGTGAGGAGGAAGAGAGAGGTGTGATATGGGGAAGAACATTCCAGGTGGCAAAGGGATGGCAAGAGCAAAGGCCCTGAGGCAGGAATGAGTTTTCTGTGCTCCAAGCAGAGCAAGGAGATCGGAGGGGAGAGCAGAATGAAACAGGTGGAGGGGGGTAAAAGGGGAGTTCAGAGAGCCATGGTGGACACAGGCTAAGGATTAAGGAAACTTTGCATAATGTGCCCACATTACAAAATTAGCCAGACCCAGAATGCTCTTCCACAGGCTGCTTCCCCAGAGGCACCTGGGGGTGGGGGGCATTCAGGAGAGGGAATAAAGCTGTTCAGATTTTTTCAGCGGAAATAGCAAAGGACTGAGTGACACACCTACAGAATCTGTGAGCTCAGGAAAATCCTTGCCTGAAAAATATGTGGCCATTTGTAAACTAAAGGAAAAAAAAAAAAAACAGCCTCTCACACATCTCCATGCTCAGCCCCACACTCAGCTTACTTCTGGAGGCAAGGTTGGAAATGCCAGGTATCCCAGTGCCCATGAGGAACGAGAGGAGACTGGCAGGCTGGGGCAGGAAGGAGGGGGTGGCGCTGAAAGTGGGGGTGCTGCGGAAGGAGGCTTGGAGCTTCTCCAGATGCTGTTCTGGACGGAAGGGGCGGTGGGGTTCACGGAGGACGCAGGAGAGTAGACAGCAGAGCCCCAGGGACACAGTGATGGCTCCTGCACGCTGGCCAGCCAAGGTGGAAACCTGGGAGGTGGTGCCCTAACATTTGGCACCAAATGGAAACCTGTAGATTTTACAAAAATGATATTGCCATCTCCCCTTTAGAAAAGGTCAGTGTGAACTACGTCTGTTTCCGAAATTGTTTGAGCCTGAGCATAGCTTTAGAACAAAATCATTCTCCCAGTCTCGCCTGAATAGAGTTTACGATACACTTGATTCAAATCCCTGCTTCCACGGGTTGACTGTCCGATGCCCCCAGTGACCCCCTTGTCCTGGATCTAGTTTCCTGGGCCTTTAAAATGCTCCCCAGCAGATGTGCACTCCCTCTCCCTTCCCTCTCCCTCTCCCTCTTGGGCGCACACCCATGCCTTTCCCTTCTCCCTCTCCTCCCCCCACCCCACCAACCCATTCCCTGGGCTCTCTCTCTCCAAAACTCCAAAGGCCCTTCTTTTGTGTGAGTAACTTGTTTCCTGAGCCCACACAGTCCACGTGGCTAACTTCTACTACCTTTGTAACTCTTTAAACGTTATCTTATAAAAAGAAATACAATAAAAAATAAAATGCTCCCAGCCAAAGGCTTAAATGTGCCTTTGCATTTTGCAGCCCCCACCCCCAGCACCTCCCCAGCCCCAGGTGCAGGTGACAGGCTGGCCCCAGAGGGTTGCTGGGGGCTGTGCTAGGCCTGGAGGCACGTGGACGGAAACTCTGCTGGAATTCCCATGGCTCCTCACTGTCAGACGGTTGAAACCAGTGAATGTCAGTGGGTGGGTGGGTGGCAAGGGACCGCCCACCCTTCCTTACAGAGGTGGAGGCACCTGCCGTGGCCCCTGAGATTTCGGGACGCCCGGTGCCAGCCCTCACCCAGCTGCCTTGAGCCGGGACCCCTGGGGCAAGGCTGGGAGTGGCTGCAGGGTGGCCAGGAGGGGGTTCCACCACATTTCCTTCTGGTGGCCGGGCCCTGGGCTGGGCGGAGGGCCATGCATGGGTGTCCTGGTGCCCTGAGGAGGGGGTGCACCCTAAACCTGGCCGGTCCCTGTCACAGTGCCGCCCGTCCCCCTGCTGCAGCTGGAGAAGTGCTGCACCCGAAACAACAGCGTTACGCTGGCCTGGAGGATGCCGCCCTTCACCCACAGCCCCGTGGACGGCTACATCCTGGAGCTGGACGACGGGGACGGGGGGCAGTTCCGGGTGAGCCCTGCTACTGCTTCTGGGGGTCCGAACCTGCAGGCTGCAGTGTCTCTCACTGCCCCGACGTCCGGGCCAGCCTGAGAGGCTGCCCTCGGCCCTGACGCCACCAGAGAGGGTACAGGCCCCAAGGACAGAGGGCTGGGGGTGTAAAGGCCCTGAGGCAGAAATAGGTTTTCTGTGTTCCAAGAAAAGCAAGGAGGCCAGAGGGGGCCGGGGCTCACTGGAGAGGATGGGCCTTGTCTACCAAGGGCTAGGTCAGGGTGCACCCAGCAGGTGGAGGTGGTGGCCACAGGGAAAACCCGAGGTGACTTTTCTGTGAAGACTGACATAGGTCTGAGCTGGCGCAGAGCTCAGAGGAGGTGTGACCTTGCATGGGCCTACCTCCCCGTGGGCCCAGTAGTCTGGCCTTGTCTGTTCCCCAACACCCTCCCATGCACCCCGCATGCAGCTCCCCAGTCCCTCGGCGCTCTCCCACACCTGGCCTGGCCTGGCTCACTCCTCCTCTCGCCTGTGTGTGAAAGACACCTGATGAACGACTGCTGGAATCAGGTGATCTGCTAGACACATGGCCCCGGCGATGAAATACCATGGAAACGATAAGCGTTCTGAGTGAGCCAGAAATGTGTCTTCCACTCCCCGACCTGGTCTTAACCCTGGGACAGCGCCCCGCCCCAACCCAGGCCCCTAACAGAACTTATTTGAGATTTGACGCGGTGAAGCTCAGGTTACAGTCAAGTTAGTTTGTTGACATGAACAACAGGAAGCACAAACGCAGGGTCTTGGTAGAGCTCCCACTTTCTGTCGCCGGGACGCTCTGCTCATAAATAACTTAGAAAAACAGATGAAGAGTAAGCGGCCCAAAGAACCAGGCAGGAAAGACACCTTAGACAGAGCATGAAGACACAGGAGAGGTGTAAGGGGACGTTAGCAGGACAAGGGTAAATAGGAAGTGAATGGGGAACAAAGTAAATCCCTAGAAAAAAAATATTTGGGGTCCGATGCAGAAATAGCTCACCTCCTGGGAGGCTGAGAAAAAAGCCACTGGAGGGTGGGGAAGGGCAACCAAGGAGTGGAAAGTGCCAACTCAGGCGTGGGGGAAGGCGGGGAGGCCCGGAGCACCCCTCTCTCCCCAGGAGTGGTTCGAGCCCAAATCGATTGGAATCCACCTAGGCTTGGTCACGCCCTTCCTTTGTCTGCCTTTCTCAATTGTGTGTGTGATGGCCCTTGTTTCTAAAACGGCGGTCCTTCTGTGTATGTAGATGCTTAGCCCCTTCTTCTAACCTCAGTTCCCGTTGGAAACCAGCAATCTTCCTGCTGCATGCAGGAAGGAAGGGGCGCTTCCACACCTTCATCGCCCCGGGAGGCGCTGGTGTCGGTGGGCTGGCTCGGCCACTGCCGGACATTGTCTGGCTGAGTCCTGCTGACTGCAGACCTGTTGCCCCTCCCTGCCCACCTAGGACCCTGTCACTCCTCACAGGCTCACAGGCCGAGGGGCTGGTCACGCCTGGTGAGGGTCGGCGCCCGACGTGGACATGGCTGTGCTCCTGCGCCAACTTACCCAAACGTTCCTTATTCCCTAACTCTGACACGCTGGATGCCGACGTGTCACCAAGGGAAGGCTTCCTAACCAGCAGTCCTGGCTCTCCTTCAGGAGGTGTATGTCGGCAAGGAGACCCTGTGCACCATCGACGGTCTCCATTTCAACAGCACCTACAACGCCAGGGTCAAGGCCTTCAACTCCTCCGGCGTCGGGCCGTACAGTAAAACTGTTGTCCTGCAGACATCCGATGGTGAGCACTGGGGTCTCACTCCTGGGGTGGGGGGCGAGGCGAGGGAAAGACAGACGCAGGCACTATGGGTGAGCTTCCGAGGGAGGAGCCCACATTTCCTATCAGGGACCAAGAACAACTACCAGCTGCTGAGGACGGAGCAGTGACGGAGTGGAAGGAATGAGGTGGCAGTGAGGCATGCACATCTGCCCACCCAGTCCCTGCTTTGCTCACCCACTCCTTGCCCGCTCCTCCCTCCTCACAAGCTACGAAGGACAGAGACATTCCTTCTTCCCATTGGCTGGGCCTGGCAAAGGGCTCTAGCGTTTGAGAGGCTCAGGGAGACTAAAGTCGCACTTCTGAGGGACTCGGATTGGGCAAGACAATCCCAAGGAGGAGACGGCCACGCCACCACTAGGGAGGTGTGCCAGCTCCCACATTCGAGCCTTCCTCACAGCAGGAACCTGTCCCCCAACACCCAGTGCAGGAGCTCAGATCTGTGGCTTCCACGGCTCGCTGTGGCCTTCCAGGTTTCAGGCAACGCGACCACACCCACGGTGATGGCTGAGCACTCGGCGGGAGCCGTGGTGTAAACAAGGCACACAAGCCAAAGAAAGTCTGTCCCACTGAACGCAGCCATCCTGCCCAGGCTGCAGGTGTTCAGGACGGCGCCAAGCCTCAGTCATTGTCCTCATTTATTCCAGCACACCTCGGATTGCCCAGGAAAACCTGACGGGGCCTGGATGGTCCCTGGCCCCGCAGGAGGGAGGACAGGAGCAGACGCTGCCATCAGGCTGTCAGGGGCACAGTGGGGAGGCTTTTCTGGACATGGTGTGACCTGCAGAGACGTTTTATACAGCGCAAGGCTTACTTGGCTTTCTGCCCCTGGGAGGTCCTGGCCTGCAGACGGGCAACGCTTGCCCTGGGTGTCGTGACTGTGATTTTAGGAGAAGGGCCTCCTTTCCCGAGACCAGAGCGGGTTGGGGAGTAGGTGGGCCACCACCCAGTGGGCCAGGAACTGGAAGAATGGAGCCCTGTGACTTTGGTTACATCACTTCCCCTCTCGCATCTCAAGTCCCCCACCCACGACGAGGTGGGGCACGAGTGTCTCCTTTCCCTTTAACCCTTGACCGCACGCAAAGCTCGCACAGTGGCGGCAGAAACCAAGGCTCTCCAAAGTGCATTTAGACATGGGGCTTCCAGGCCCGAACGTCTGAGTTTCTTGGCTAGTTGTGTGAGTGGGATCGGGAACGTGGATGAACACAGATCGGGGAGTGGGGGTGTGTGTGTGCATGTGTGTGTGCATGTGTGTATCACACTGGGAGGAACACGTGACACCAGGCCAACGTCCCCATAGATGCAAGCAAGCCTGTGTCTCTGAGCCCAGGTTGGACACTGCTAGCAGATTCCCTCCCCTGACCTGCTCCCCTTGCCTCCTCCCTTTCCAGTGGCCTGGTTCACCTTTGACCCCAACTCTGGGCACCGGGACATCATTTTATCCAATGACAACCAGACAGCCACCTGCAGCAGCTATGACGACCGGGTGGTGCTGGGCACCGCAGCATTCTCCAAGGGTGTGCATTACTGGGAGCTGCACGTGGACCGGTACGACAACCACCCGGACCCCGCCTTCGGGGTGGCCAGGGCCAGCGTGGTCAAGGACATGATGCTGGGCAAGGACGACAAGGCCTGGGCCATGTACGTGGACAACAACCGCAGCTGGTTCATGCACTGCAACTCCCACACCAACAGGTGCGCGGGGGCCCTTGCCCTGCCCTCCTCACTCTCGGGAGTTTGGGAAGGAGGGGCCTGGAGGACCCGTGGCCCTCCCACCGTTCCCGAGTTCAGGCATCAGGAATGTGGGAGGTGTTTTCAGCCACACTAGTGTCTAATTTCCAAGGGGCTTCGACTCTGACCAGGCAGAAGTGAGCACAGCCCCAGTGAGTCAGCAGCAAACCACGTACTCGCCCAGGTTCCGCGGGCCCCTCGGCTGTGGTTCTTTCTCTGCTTCTGCTCCCCTTCCCTTCATACACCATCAGCCCAGGCTGGCTCCCTGCACTGTCGGGGTGCTCCCTGCTGACGACTTTCTAAGGGGCTGCCCCCGGAAGATGCCTCGATGCCTGGGCGCCCCCAGGGACTGTGAGCACCCTGGCTGAGAAGGCCGTGGGTCCACACCTCCCATCACAGCTCGGGGTCCTCCTTGTCCTCTTCCCCCGGGGGTTCTGTGCATAGGAGGTGGGAGCAGGGGGAATCCAGAAATGGAGAGTCGGGGCCACCTCGAGACCTCCTTGCTGTGGGCTTCCTTCCTGGTCTGTGGAAGGTTGTCTTCACAACCAGGAGTGGGCAGAAGCCTCGAGGAGCAACTCAGTGGACCCTGCACTGGGCAAAGTGGGCCCTGGAGGTTCTCTGTGTTCTGAGTCCACCTGCTGCTCCTGCATGTAGGTCATGGTCTGGGGCAGGGACCCAGAGGACACCTGAGGGTCTCCAGGGAACCTGGAAGCCCAC
Organism: Tonatia bakeri; assembly: GCA_004024845.1. Classification (NCBI taxonomy): domain Eukaryota; kingdom Metazoa; phylum Chordata; class Mammalia; order Chiroptera; family Phyllostomidae; genus Tonatia; species Tonatia bakeri. Next base: position 48,213 of record PVIA01004490.1, read on the forward strand.
CAGGCCCCTTCCACCTGCCCTTCACTGGCAGAGGCCTGGGGGAGGGTGGCTCTGGCCCTCTGCATCCTGCTCCCACTCTGGCTAACTGGGCCCAGGCTGACCCACCCCCTATTTCTAGACCACGGTGGGCAGGAGTGCAGGCCCGCATCACTGCAGTGCCAACTTGGTGGCAGACACTGCAGGAAGCCCTGGTTTACAGGATCTCATTAATGCCTCACAAAAGTCCTAGTGTTATCTCCATTTTACGGATGATGAGACCTGGGCTTAAAGGTTAACCGGGGCCCAAGTCACTGGGCTAATTAGTGGTGCCACAGAATTCAGCTCGGGACCCTGGCTGCGCTCTAGGGACGGGGTGGGGGTGGGGAGGTGCTGCTGCTACTGACAGAATAGTCCATAGTCCGAGACCCAGACAGCATGAGTGGAGCGCAAAGCGGCAGGCAGGGGCCTCTGGCGCTGACCTTGGACAACCCTGACCTTGGGCAGAGACTGCGCTCTGGTGGGAATCACGTTCCCTTGTCTCGGGCTGGTGGCTACCGCCCCCTGGTCGTCGGTGTCAGAATAGCACCAGTGGCCGGTTGTTGAGCCCTTTCCCACACGCTGGACCCTGCCGCCCCCCTTCACGACCTTCCCTGCTCTCTGCCCTGCCTTCAGTCTCCAGCTGATTGTTCATTCCCCATCCGAAAAGGACACAGATGGCTTTCTCATCAGGCAGCTCAGCCTCTGTCAGGGTTCAGCCTCAGCCCAGCAGGGAGGAGGCAAGTGGGCCAAGGCGGCCTGAGAATGCCGCTCCCTGGATTCCAGGCTTTCCCGCTCAGTGGGTGTGAATTTCCACCACCACGAACCATACAAGAGTGTCACCGACATTTGTCAAGGGCTTCACGGTTTATCCCTGGGGCTGCCCATACTCAGGCGGGGGACTCAAGTCCGCCTTCAGCGCCTGTGCCCTGCCCTGCACTTCCTCACCAGAGTCCCCAATAGGTCCAGGGGGAGGTGCTGAAGCGGGTGGAGCCCTTCAGAATCTGGGCATGGCCATCTCCCACCCCCACCCCCCCGCCCCGCCGTCACCTCCGCAGGGGCACCGGCTACTACCACAAAGGGACCGAGTGGCCCCTTTCCCCTGGCAGACAAGGAGGGAGTCTTTCCCACCCCCACTCCATATCTACATTTTCATCCGGCGCCCACTCATTGGGACCCTAACTCCCTGGTGTCCGGGTCTCAGACACAGTCGGGAAAGACAGGGCTGCACACCCTGGTCCCTCTAGCGTGGGGAGCCTTACCTGAGGGGAAGGCCTTCCCGTGAGGCCCCTTAACAGGTGGGTGTGCTTCCCTCGAAGGATCGCAAGCCCAGGAGGACAGCTCCCTGCACCACGGAGGGGCTGTGTGTTTTAGATGAGGGCATTCCCTGAGCTCCCACCTACTTCCCAAGCTAGGAGTGGTAATGGCTCACCCCCAGGGCCTCTCTCCCCTAGGACGGAAGGTGGCGTGTGCAAGGGGGCCACTGTGGGTGTGCTGCTGGACCTGAATAAGCACACGCTGACCTTCTTCATCAACGGGCAGCAGCAGGGCCCCACGGCCTTCAGCCACGTGGACGGGGTCTTCATGCCAGCCCTCAGCCTCAACCGCAACGTGCAGGTACCTCCCCCACCCCCACCCCAGGGCCAGGGCCTGTCTGGCTGCTTCCCCTGCTGCTCCGGGGATCCCCGTGGGGCCCTTGGGCAGACAGGGCCATGGAGAAGCCCACCACAGTGCCTGCCTGGGTAGAGAGCTTACCTGGTGGCCCAGCTTGGGCGTTCCCTGGAGACCATCCTCTCTGATATGATAAATTCTCCCTGTTCCTTTGAAATGGGCAGAGGTGCTACGGCAGCAGTTTGGGGAGAGTCCAGGCAGGGTTGGGGCAGCAGGATGGACCAGGGGAGATGAAGCAATTCCATTTTCTAGGAAAGCAATCAGAGCAAAGCCAGTCTATGTCCCCGCCCAGCGGTGGCCTCTCCACCCTCACCCAGCCTGCCTTCGTTTCCAGGTCACCCTGCACACAGGACTGGAAGTGCCAACCAACCTGGGGCGGCCAAAGCTGTCGGGCAACTAGCCCCCAGCTCCAGCCCTGCACGGGCCTCGGGGAGGGGCTGCTGCCCCTCACTAAATCTCAGTTCGACAACCACCTGGGCAGAGGACCGCGTCGCCATGCGACCCAGAAGCCACGGAGATGCGTTTTCTTTGGGGGACAGAGGACGGATCTGCAAGCCCGGCCTGCAGAGGCCACTGTCTGGGGAGAACATGGGCGTGTGTTCCCCTTGGTCCCGCCCGGACTTTCCAAATACTCGCAGAGAAGGACCTTTCTCAAGGGAGAGAGAAAGTATGTGGGGTTTGTGCTTCTGTTTTCTGCCATCTGTTTTCAGAGCTGGTCTTTTGCGGGGGAGTGCGCGTGTCCAGCGTGGGGCACCCCATCCTGAGAGCAGGTGGCAGGAGACCCTCTGGAGCCCCATGTCCCAAGGGTCCGGCCTTTGCTGGGTGTCACTCCTTCAGAGTGCCAGTGTTCTCATCTTTGCCGGGAAAAGTTCTTTAGCTTTCTGGTCCTGGGGATGTCAGTACATTCTGCCATGTGCAGCCCAACCCAGGATCGATAAAAAGGGGCACTAATCATTCAATTGGTCTTTGCCTCTCTCGTTTCCTTAGGTCCTTCATTCATCAACCAATCGATCAATCAATCTCTCTCTCTCTCACACACACACATACAATAGTCTACTAAAGTTAATTCACTCAGTTCTCAGTTCTTAAATGCAGAAGAAAACACTGGAATTTGAATTGCAGTGACTGTGCGACAAGTCTCCACCTGGACCTGGCTCCCCGAGAGGTCACCTGCAAACCCATCTGAGCCGCTCTCCCGAGCCTGCCACGCCCAGACTCACGGCGTGCAGCATGGGAGGCCCGCCTTTGCTTCCAGGCCCGTCTGTCTGTCATCACGAACGCCTCACGAGCAAGAAGTGGCCGACGTGGCCGAGTGGTCCTCCGTGATGGGGTGGGCAGGGTCTTCGGAAGGCAGGAAGTGGACAGCAATATCGTGTTCCCCGTCTCCCAGGGTCCCAGCACGGGCCTGGGTGTGCAGAGGCCGAGTGGCCGGGGTGGGGCTCTGGCTGAGCCCGCCCCTCCTTGCTGAGAGCACGACCCTTCTCCCCTGAGACCCGCGTGGGTCGAGTCATGTCCATCTCTCAGCACAAGAGCTCGTTCCCGGAGCTGCTCCTGCCTCAGAGCACCTGCTGCTCCTTCCTCTCCCCTTTCTCCTCGTCACCCGCCACCTCCATCTCCGTCTGGTAGTAAACCTCTCACCTTTTTACAAGAATATATTTTATCAAGCATTTTATTTTTGAGGTTGAGGAGTCACTTCTCGATTTGCTGGATTGGATTTTTATAAAACTTAGCCCGTAAACCGGCCCTTACTGTGTCCACTTGGTTCTAGCTGCTTGTTGAGACACTGCACTTGCTTTCTGAGTGACCCGGCCCCAGCTGGGCAGGCCCTGCCCTCTGTTCAGCAGATCCGACAATCCTACCTCGAGCCCCTGCTACTGGACCTCAAGGCTGCCTTGTCCAGCTGTGTCCACAGGTGTGGCTGGCTGGGCCAGCTGCCTAGTGGCTCCAGGAGCTGTCTGGTGCTGTATTTAAGCCTCACCCGCCAAGGTCCTGGCAACCAGGGCCACCCCGGGCTGCCACCGGTCTTCATCTGTGTGGCTGCCTCTCTTGTCTGCTTCCACATCCCTTAGTTTCACTCCTTTGCCGTAGCTCTGGGTGGAGTCGGCTTGGAGGGTGGGGAAGAGTCCTGAAGATTGGAAGACACAGAAGAGCTATGGCTTCCTGGGGCCAGCAAAGCCATGGGCAGCCAGTCCAGATGCATCGGCTTTGGGGAACGTCTTCTGGAAAAAGACTAGGCCAGTGTGTTAAGAATAAGAGTGCGCCTGAAAAGGCAGGGAGGGCTGCCTGGTGGAGGTGGCTTTTTACAGTGGAATCCAGAGGAGAGGCTGGAAAGCTCCCAGAATCATGGAAAACAGGTCACTAGGTGGCCCTGGCTCTGCGTCTTTGGAGAGGAGCTGCTTGAGCTAAGCCTGGGTTTGGTCTCACCCTCGGAGAGCCAGCACCTAGGTCCCAGGAAGATGTGGAAAGGGAGAAGGGACATGCCCACAATTTCAGGTGGCCTCTGCAGGAAGAAAATTACCTGAAATTGATAGAGAAGCCACGGAAACACCCTGCCGCCACCTCATGCCCTGCAGGCAGTAGGCAGGAGGTCCTAAAGCAATACGGCTGACACCTGGGAAGGCGCCAGGCTGTCTGGCAGCCCCCTCTCCCGTCTTCAGCACAAAATGCCTTTCAGGGACAAGAATGGACCTAAAAGAGAAGGCAGGTCCATGGCACACACTGGAGTTTTCGAGGGATCGGCGACACGGAGCAGGAGCTTGGCAGCTCCTCATGGCCTTCCGTCGCCCTCCAGGAGGCTCTGGGAGTCAAAGTAGAAGCCACACGGCATGGGCATCTCATTGGCCAGGGCATGTCCTGTTCCTTCACAGCGTGGTGACTTTTTGTACATTAAAATTATATCAAGATGATGCTGTTGTTGGGCTGGCTGAGGAATAACTTGGTGTCCATCTACAAAGCAGTTTCAGTGAGAAGGGGATTGAAAGTAACTTAAACACAGCTCCCCTGCCTTGTAAATAACACCTCTGTTTGGTAGTCCCTCTGCTGGTCAGCAAGTTCGGTCAAAGCCTAGGCCTTTCCTTTTGGAATTAATCTCTTTCCAAAGTTTCCAATGGCATCTCACTGCATAACCTCCTAGCTCCTAATTCACAGCAACGTAGGACATTACTTAGCCCCGCCTTTCCCCTTTCTGACCAGTTACTGATTCCAGCGAGAGTGGACATCAGAAATCCTGGCCCATGGAGGAACTGACCTATAAACTGTACATAGTTCAAGGCTGGATCTTCAGCCCTGTGTGTAGTCCGTAGTTGCGACAGCACCCTCAGGCGCCCCGGAGTGAGCCCGGGCCACTCTGTGGGGTGCACCGAGGGCACAGGCCTGTCCATCCTTGCTCTTGGTGCCCTTGCCCTCAGCCGCCCAGAGCACTCACAGCAAGGCAGCAAAATGAAGGACCTATGTGCACTTTCCCCAGGGCTACTTGCAGTTCAGCCTTAATCCTAATCACAGGTGTAAGGCCTGGGCCTTTGCCAAGGTGTGTTTCAGCACAGGTGACAGGTGGCGTATAGGTGAAGCTGCTGTGGTCCCGTGGCTGCCTGCTGGCTTCAAGATGGGGCAGGTCAGATCGATCCTTGGGGACCGGACATGTGGATGCTGAACGGCACTGTTGCAAGGCCCATGGAAGGGGGCTGGGGTTCCTCAGCCTCAGCACCATGGACATCTGGGGCGTGTCCTGGACAACGCTCTGCGGAGGGGCCGCCCTGTGCATTGGAGGGTGTTAGCAGCATCTCTGGCCTCCACCTTCTGGGTGCCAGTGGCAACCCCCAGATTAGTGGTGATCATTAAAAGTGTCTACAGACATGGCCAATGTACCCTGGGGGACGCCCCTGGCTGAGGACCACCGAGTTATGCAAGTGGTTTGTCGTGTGTCAACAGGCAGAGTGATGAAGGGTTGTGGGGGGGTGTCTGCTAGGTGTAACATGGGAAACCTGTATTATAGGACTGCTGGCCCTGGTTTCCGCCCCCCAAACCAGGCTTCTCCGTAGGCCTGCGATGTTTGCATTCACTGAAGATGCCCCCAGCCCCTACCCCCATTCCTAGAAACGAAACTCCTTCCCTGCCCTTGGCCACTGGTGACTGAAATCAACAGAAACTTCTTAATGGGCTGGTGGCCTTTAACTGCTTAGAAATGTGCCCAGGCATCCTTAGAAGATACTGGAGTTCTGCACTGAGCCTGGGATGTCTTAGGACTCCTCTGAAGGTAAACTGAACCCGTGGCTGTTTGCAGTCGTCATATTCCTGGCTGTAACATAGACAAGAGTAGGTTGGGGGCAGGACGTACTGATCGGACGCCAAGTTCAACCCTCAGAAACTCATCTTCTGACCTGGCTTCGATACTGGGCCAGGTATAGGTGGGGGCGAATCTCCTAAATCTTTCTGTGCCTCGGTATCCCCACCTAAAAAAGGGACTAGTCCTACTAACCTACCTCCTCTGACATATTGTGAGGAATCTAGAATAACTCTAAAAAAAAAAAAAGTCTGTCATCTATTAAGTCTAGGCTCACAGCTCACATTCAATGTATCAAGTCCATTGGTGACTTTCCGGAGTATTCTCTGACCACAGTGTCTTCCATCCCAGCCTCTTATGACCGCGTTTCTCACGCAGTTGCCTGGCCTTGCGGGGCAAAGCTGACACGTAACGCAGTCCTGTGACTGCAGACAGCAGCATCCCAAGTGTCCCCACTCCCATGCAGCCCGTGCAATCTGCACCAGACGCTGTCAGCTGGCCATGCGTCTGCAGCCTCACTCTTGGTCCCTGGGGCATCTGCGTGCACAAGTTCCCTTCAAATACGAAGAGATGAACAACCCCCTTTCTGACTCCTCAGTCACCATACTTTCTGGTATTTAAGGGCTCTTCCACCTATAATGTTACCCCTTCGTTGCCAAAGGTCTTGGCAAAGGGAGCACTTGGAGCCAGGGTCTCAGAGAAGGGTGACAGGCGCCCAAGCTGAAGACTAGAGGGCTGGGGGGCAGGGCTCCCAGGCAGAAGGGCTGTGCCCTGCCAGCCCTGGGGCTCCCTGGCACTGCCTGTGAAGGTGGGTTCCCGGTTTTCTCCATGAGAGACCCTGACTTCCATCAGAAGGCTCTGGGAGTTGAGACCTGAGGGGCAGGCACTGGTATTCTCCCAAATGGCACTGCTCACTGAGGGCACTGGGCCCGGGAAGCACCCAGGGGCTCCTGGACCAGCGAGGTGGGCACCACCTACTGGGCCGGAGGCTCAGGAAGGCTCTGAAAATCCTAAACGAGCTTCGGGTTTAGAACAGGGACAGCTGGCGGCATGCCGGCAGGACCCCCGCGCTGCTCCTGAGTCCTGCCTGGGAAGGCCTTCCCCAGCTGCTACTGCTGGGGATAGGGCGTCCTCAGCGCTGGGAGCAAGTGCAGGGCGAACAGAGCAGAAAGTGTTAAATGCATGACGCAGAATCGCTGCTTCCGCGCTGATCTGTTGTATTAAGCATGAGAGGTGTTTGTTTGACGTTGGCAAAGGAATTTAAAAAGTAACGAAGCGCTTTGTGTCCTTGTTTCGGCTGTCGACAGAACTTCCATTTTCCTGCCTTTCTGTACCCATTTCTCCCTCCCCTCCTGCCCCTTCGCATCCACTTCGTCACTAGTTGTTGGTGTTTGGTGGCAGCCCTTGGTCCCTTTGGTGTTCATGTTCCACAGGAAGCACGGAGGGGGCGGGGGGGATGCTTTTTCTAATTTTTGTATTGGTATCCACAAGCCTTTGTATCTTTTGGATTGCAAACACTGTGTTTTCTGGTCTCTGGGGGTTGGTTGGACTTTGTGTATCGGCTTTTGGAAAACCTGAGTTTCACCACAGTCTTGAGCGGATTTGAAATAAATTCTTTTGACACTGCCAGCAACTGCGAGACAAGGTGTGGTCTGTGGCGGCTGGTGGGCGGTGGGTGGCCCCTTCCCAGCTGCCCTGGCTGCCCTGCACAGAGCAGAGGCTGCGAGGGGACGGCCCCCGTCTCTGGCCTAGCGGGCCTGGTGTCGGGCTCCTGGGTCGATGTGGTTGTGCGGTCCCTGCCAGGAAACCTTGACGGGATTACACGTGACTCAAAACCGCCAAGTACTCCCCTCAAAACAGCAGGAGTTCTTGGAATTCGTTTTTGCGAGAGGTGACATGGCTGGAAATTGGGAACAGTGGACACATGGTCGAGGTAATTCATGAATAAAAAGTGACCATGGGTTGTAAATAGAAACAGGATGGGGCCAACACCCTAGTGAACCTGGAGCATCAGAGCCTAGTGACCGGCCCGTCGTCAAAGCTGCACGTCTGACCCGGAGGCCATCCCTGCCGCTCTCCCCAGATGGCGATCCTCAGGGTCTGCTACCTCGCTGGCCCCAACAGCCCGAGTCTGGCCTCACCCTCTGTTCCCTGCAGGTGGGCGGGGACAGTGGCAGCTCTGGGGTTAGAGGGCGGGAAGGCTGTTGGCAGGTGCTCTGGGAGCTGACTTGGAGGAGGAGGAGGAGGAGGCAGTGGGACTGGGCAGAGGGTGTGGAGGGCGAGGGGGAGGGCGGTGCTGGGCTGCGGGCATCAGGTGAAGGCCTCCAGGCTGCGGCGCTGCCCCAGCTGGGCTGTGAGTATAGGGCTTCGGTGTCCTGGCTCTGCTTGCTCACTGACGGGGCCCACGCAGGCCCCGAGAGCTGACGGCCACGAGCCGTGGTCTGGGCACTGTCAGCAGCCAAGGGAGGAAGTCCTCCTTGCTGAGCAGGGGTCTGAGGGTCTGAGGGAACATCACAGCGTCCACCAGTCCCGCTCTGCGCCACGGATCCACGCCTCCCTGGGACTCGGGGAGCAGCTCTTCTGGAACACCGGTGGGGGCAGCTCAGAGAGGGACTGCTTGGGGAGGAGCTTGGGGAGAGCTTAGGGGGTGGGACAAACTGCATGCCTTCCGCCTCAGCTGGCACGGAGCTGCCTCCTGTCCCGTTCACTCAGGCCCCTGGCCCTCACCTAGCGCGACTCAGACCCTCATCTTGGGGGCTCTGAGCCTCAGCTCCGGGCCCAGCCCAGCCCTGGGCGGCTGCCACCATCCATTTACCATCAAAACAGGGCAAGGGGGCAGCAAGAGGTGCCTTGGTGGGCGCTGGGCGCAGGTGCCTCCCTGCCCCCCCAGACAGCAGCCCCACCTCCTCTCGACAGTCAGGGCCCAGCCCCCGGCGAGACAGCGGCTCCTCGCACCCAGGCTGCACGCCGGGCTCAGCGGGACTGGTGTGCTCCGGCTCTCCCTTTGGGGAGCAGGCTCTCCTGGCTCCCGGTGCGGGCAGCGGCACCAGCTCCGAGAGCTGCTGGGGGTGAGGGCAGGCGCGGTGTCGGTGTGGCCGGACTGGCCCAGGCAGGCGTGGCGTGTCCGTGGCTGGAAGAAACCCCTGCCAAGGGGAACGGTGGGATGGAGGCAGCGGGGAAACGCTTCCCGCCGCTCCGAAGCCCGCTCTCATCCCCGTGTGGCTGTTGCCAATCTCAGTAACCCTCTTCCTTCGGTGACTTTCTCACTGCCACCTCTCTCTGCTGCTGACCTTGCTGGACGCAACACCTCCATGGGGAGAGAGACAGAAGCGCGCGTGAAGGCTCCGTGACCGGTCCTCAGAGGGCGGCCAGCTCCCGAACCTGGTGTGCTGCCACAGCGCCTGTGGTCACGAAACCACCTTTTCAACATCACACGGCAAACCAGAAGGTGAGGCCATAACCAGGTAACTTCTACTCGGGACTTGCATGTGCTCCAGGATTGACCAGCCTGGGGCTCTGGTCCCGTCTGGCCGAGGGCTCGGCCGTCTCGGCCTCCACGGCTGGTGGCAGGCCAGGGCGGGTTGCTGTCACCTCCCGGGGCTCTGCCCACACACAGCGGGAGCTCAGCACGCTGGCTCCTGAGGATGTCCCTGGTGCTGTCACATTTGGGATCTTCTGCATCATTTTATGTAATTATTCTTCAAGAACCACCAAAATATACATCCTAATCAATACTGCCTTTCAAAACAGACCTGGGGGGCAAAGCACGAATTCCAATTTTGCTTCAATTCAAAACATGTTTGGTGCTCACCTGGCAGGACCTTCGGAGCCACCGTACCAGTCACGTAAAAAAGCCGTGTACACCCCTCTGTCTCCACCAAAACTCTGTTAGGTTTGGATCTCACTTTTTGGGGACTAAAAAAAAATAATAATAACCCAAAACGGATGTCTAGCACTGAAGACTTGAAACGTGCCACAAGCTTCAAGGAGTCCCAGGCAGTCTGGGCACAGGCGACATCATGAAAAGGTTCACGTTCAGCCGCCCAAGGTGGTGACTCTGAAGGCTGAACCTCCGCTCGCGCGCGCACACGCACCCAGGCACACGCCCAGGCACGCGCCGACTCCTCCGTCGCGCTAACAGTCGCCGTCGCGTCTGCGGGGCAGGCTGCGTCTTATTCACGGAACTGCGTGAGGTGGGTTTTGAAAACTGAAACTGCTTTTCCCATAAAATAACGGACTGATGACCATCCCTAGTTCTTTCCTGATATAGTGACATCAAAGCACTTTTAGAAAATTAAATGGCAACTTAAAGCTAATTATCAGCACTTGGAAATCAGTAAATTTTGGGGAAACCGTACTGTGAGCGAACGCAGGAACGTCGGTACAAACGGAACTCGAGTGCACCTCGCCGAGGAAAAGTAAACATTCCTCCCAACAGGTTTATTTTACTTTCACACCGCTAGGCTGGCCCAGCACGGTTACCGCCCTCAGACAGACGCTTCTGCAGCCGAAGTCGTGCCGCTTCTCTCGGACTCTGTCCCCAGAAAGCAGTCTGGGCAGCAGGAACCAGGCCAGAGAAGCCGGGGGTCTCTCACGGGTCAGGCCACAGAGCATAAGCACTTCCGGTTCCGCTCCCCGGCTCCTAGGGCGCCTCATTTAGCCACTCGGGAAGAATTTATTTTCCTGATATCAACTTGGCTCAGAATCAATGTCCCATTTTTGAATTTTCCAACCTGTCCGATCCGTCCATTGGACAGAATACTGGGAGCCGATTTCTTCTTTTTGGATTTCCTACATTGAAAGTGAGAGGAAGGTACTAGGTCAGCTTGTAAAGGAGGATCGAAGCCCCGCTAACCGGACCACCACCGCCTGCTCCTGCAAAGCCCTGTCCCCTCTCCCGCACAGCCATCTTCCCCGCAGCAGTGCATGGCCTCCCCATGTCCCTGAAAGGCGCCACCGGCTCCTGTCTCAGGGCCTCTGCACTGGTTTCTTCTTTGTGGAACGTTCTGCTACCAGATCTTTTCAGGCTGGCCCCTCCTCTTCACTCAGCTCTCACCTCTGACGTCACCTCCTAACAATGACATCCCAGTCCACCCCCAACACCTATGTGCCTGGCGCCCAGTGGGCCCTCAACAGACGCACGTATGTGGCCAGAATGAGTGACCAGCTGATGACATGTGTACACTCACAAGGAGTCCGAGAAAACAAGACAAAAGGAGTCAGCTCTGAAATAGTGACTCAAGGCGGGAGAAGAGGCGCTGGAATAAAAACCAAGCGACACACTTAAACACCAGAATTGACGTTCCGTTCCTCAAACCTCGGCGCCTGCCTCATGCAGCGTGTCAGAGGACAGGTGCTGCAGTCCCAGAGCACGCTGTCAAGTGCACCAGCTGGCAACGTGCGTCTCTTGCTGGAAACATCAGTGTCAGCATCTCCACTGGTCACCTGTAGTCTTGGTCTTTGAAAACGGGGGACTGGGAAGGCCCCCACCTCAGTCGGAAGTCGGTGGCTGATGCTGGGCAACTCACTGAATCCTGTCTCTCCCTTGAAGGGTTTGACGAGGAGATGGGAGAGACATGGAAGCGTGCCGGCAGGCCAGAGACTCCACATATGCTCAAGGGACTATTTTCAGAACTAATCAGTGTGTTTACCCAGATCACTGCCCCAGCATCTGATGGTGCCACTCACCTGTCTTCCTGCCCTTTCCTCCTCTTCTTGAAAATGTCTGTGTCCCGGGCCTGATTTCGGAATTTAAGGTAACATATGTATCAGCAATGGATGTGGAGATTCGAAAAAAGACGAGAGTTCTGCGATCAAAAGCCACTGAGACACTATTTATTTTAATGATTTTTTGAGTAGACATATTAAAATAAGACTCAAAGTTTCATCCTAAAACCCACTGGAGAATGTAAAAGGCCGTTCCAGATAGGACTGATGGAAGAAATGCCCAATCTCTGTTTCAGACGAAAGGGAGTCTAATATCCACCCCGTACACCCCCGCCCGTGGTGTTTCATTGGCCCCTGTGCACCGTACAACGTAAAACACAAAAGAAGGGGCTGACTTGGCTATGGATCAAAGTAGCTGACGGCACCTGAACAGGAGCGGCTACTTTAAGCCAACTGTTCGTGCACACACGCCAGATTACTTGGCTGCTACAGTAAAATGCTGCTGACCTGAATAACGGGAGATATTTGGATCAAATAACTCTAGACCTTCCCAGGCAGCCAGGCCCAGCACTCCACTGCGACAAACCGCAGCCATCTGTCTGTTCTAGTTTCAGTGAAGAGGGGGCCCTGACACCTACCTTTCTCTTTTCTTCTTCCTTTGCTGCCTTTTTTTCTTTGATCTGCTCCTGCAAAACCTTGTAATTCACATAACCCTTTTTGGGAGGCTGAAACGAAATAAAAGGGACACACGTCGTAATTTTTACTTTGCACACATGTCCCACGGTCCCTTGCCCTGGCCTGCCGTGCCCCGTCTGGGGACAGCAGGTTTTGCAGTCCCTCACCTGAGCGCCCAGCATAACTGCGCGTTCCCGCTCCAGGATGCGCTCCTTCCCTTTTCCATAGCCCGTGATCCCAAACCGGTGCACCTCCAGCCGAGCCTGCAGACACAGGGCAAATCAGACCCAAGCGAAATTCAAAAGCACTACAGAGGAAATCCACGCCCAGCACTGGTGCGTTTCAGACACAACAGCTGTGCCTCAAACACTCGTGTGTATTCTTATGCCCCGCAGCGGCTGCAGCCAGTGAGGGCTCGGCGATGGTGGTTGGAGGAGCTGTGTGAGGTCTGCTCCAGCAGACGGTCCCCTCACAGGACTGCTCCCGTGTCTCATCTGGACAGCTGAAGCAAAGCACTCTCCTTGCCTTCATCAGTGACAGAACCAGGAGTAACTGCGGAAACTGTGGCACTCCGGCACACTCTCCAAAAGGGCTGCTGCCCACGGAGGCCACACCTTTAACTTAAGAGCACCTCTCCAAACATACCTACTCACACTTAGAAACCATGTATCGCAGCTTTAGACACAGACCCATGTTTTTTCTTTAAAGAGAGACTGCAGAAAGGAGAGAAGAAGTCACCAATACCTACTCCTAGCGGTTGAATTATTTCCTGTCTTTTTCCTCATGCATTTCAAAAACCTACTTACACTCACAGAGTACACGCATCCCTGTCTGTCCTCCTCACCACGATGTCGTCGGTGCTGCAGTCACAAACCCACCGGGTTCCAAAGGACTGCATGACATTCACGAAAGTGGAGGCAGTGACGTGCTTCGCCGTTCCCCAACCCTGGACACGCTAACATGTTCATCTCTTCTGGCAGTATAAAGATGAAAAAAGTAACAACTGCAAACACGTACCTTTTCTAAGTTAAACTCTTGTATATTCACGTCTTTCTCAAGGACACTAGTTTTGGTCTGAAAAGGAAAAAAATTTCTCGTTAAGATCCTCTGTCGCTACATCGTTACGGCATCTACTGCCAACCGAGTGGCCAGGCTGTGAACAGCCGTGACACCAGCCCCGATGCCCAAACGCCAAACAAAAGTACGAGCAGGGAGCGCACGTTCCCGGTAGCACCTTGTGGAAGAAAATGGAGAAAAATGCTAAGGTCTCAAGGCTTGAGAAAGGACAGAAGGGAAACTCAGAGAAAAGAAAAGATGACGAGCGAGACCAACGCCTGCATCTTGAGCACCATCGTCCGCGTTTGTGGGGTGGGGGCAGTTTGGGGGAGGATAACTGAGTGTGCAGGGGTGTTAGAGGGTAAAAAGGCTATATTTAAATAACTCTCTCCTCTTCTCTCCCGCCCATTCTAATGGCTAACAAAACTCAACCCCGGTGGAGATTTGCTTTAGAGTTCCCAACGGAAAACGATACCACAAGCCTTCGAAATACGTGACTCTTTACAGCAGTACGTCCTCTGGCTGTGGTTTCCACCCCACAGAACTGACCAGGACACTGTACTGTTGAACCCAGCCGGCGACAGAGGTCCCGACTCAACCCCACCCCAATCAGATGACAGGAAGCCAGGGAGCGGAGGGAAGAGGCCCACAGCGCCTGGAAAGGCAGTCCTGCCCGTCCCACTGAGCGGGGTGGGCTGGCAGGGAGCGAGGGCCCCGCCTCCACCTCACCGACAGGCGCCCTGCGGCCCACGTGTCTCCTCATCCTCCCTCTGAAAATGGAGCCGTACCTCAGCTTATCCTGTCCGCCCCCCACTGCCGTGTGGTGGGGTGTGTGTCAGTCAGACAGTGGCTTCTGTCTCCACGAGGACCCCTGCACTAACCTCCCAGGGACTGTTACAGCGGCATGGGATAAAATGGCGTAGGGTGCAGCACGGGCCCGGTGAACAGGAAGGCCTGACTGGTGGTCTCGGCACCCACTAATCCACAGACGAGGAGCCAACCGGCTCCCGGTGACCTCGCAGTACGGCTCGGCTGCTGTCACGAGGACACCTGTGGACGTGCCTGGTGCTGGCTCACAGGATCCCATGCAGAGGGCGTCTGCCATGCTCGGGCACATGGCCGAGCTCTGGACCGTCACCAGGCTTCTATTATGCTTCTAGTTTGTTCAGACTCACACAGTTCCCAGAATCAAATGCCTTCACTGAGCCCCAGGCAGAGCCCAGAGGCTGCTGTGTGGGGCACTTGGCGTACCAACCCCAGAGAGGCTTATTTCCTCTTCCACAACTGGAAAAGTTCTACGTGGACTTTGAAGTTAGGACATCTTTTCTATTCCATTAGTTACACTGTCCAACTTTTGTTCAACTAGACATAGTTGGGTAAATAAGCACTCTTTTTAAAATTCAAGTAGTTCCAGGGATACCGAGAAATGTATTCGTACCTGTTAAAGTGAACAAATAAAGATCAGACTTGAAGCCTCCCTGAACAGGCAAAACCAGCTGAGTCACACAAGCCAAGCCTAATGTGGCTCAGTTTGCAAGACACGCGAGGCTAACTTGACCTGGGTCCCTTCTTGCTTCTGCCTTTGAAAATTTTAAGTGAAAAACTCGTCCCCCAAATTAGTCTGAGATAAGCACTAACCCTCCCTTCCACGGCAGGAAACTGACGCTGAAACCAATCACTGTGAAGAGTCAGGTCCCTGCCTGCACCCCTGTTGAGCTGCTCCAGAACAGCATCCCGCGCCTCAGTCCACGTCTCAGTGTGCACGTGCTGGGGCTGCGTGCAGCAGGCGCCACACACTCCTACTCCTTACCTCTTCCGTGACTCGCTGGGTTCACCTCTTCCTTGATAAACTTTTGACATACCGCATTGAGTCTAAATTACTTCAACCAGATCACTTCTTTCTCAACACGTACCTGACACTGGAGCTACTGAAGGACAGGGGTGCGGCACAAAGTTAAGGGGTCACGCTGGAGTAGGGACCACCCAGGGTAGAGTCCTGGGGAGTGACCCAGGTGATGCCCAGAGGACGGGGGCAGTAGGACCCTGGGGCAATAACTTGGGACCAAGTCCTCTTGTCGGTGCAGGTTCTGGACAGGAGCCCAGCCTGTATCCTGTCCTGCAATGTGGCAGTCAGGTGCACAGGTTCTAAGGCAGAAGGCAGAAGGCCTCGGGCCCAAACCTGAGCTCTGGCACGCATTTCACACCCACAACCCTCCACCTGGGACTCCCACACAATTCAGAAGTTTCTACACTTTGAAAAGGTAAGATGTGAATGCTGTGAACATTATATACCACTTCCAGTGGGGGCCCAGACAACTACCCGTAACTAAGCACATCCATATTTGTGCAGCATCTATGAATATTCATACCAAATCGAACAAAGGAAAATAATTCTGAAGCCTCATGTCAGTTCAGGTCAGGTTTTGCTGCCAAAGAAATCTGTACTAAACTTACAAAAAAACCCCACCTAAGTTGTGATTTCCACAGCTCTGGGGTTTTAGAGCCATGGATTTGAGACTGGGGGTTACTGTTTAAATGCACACAAATCATTTACAATGAAGACAGGCAGGTCCCCGGAATTGTGAGGCTTCGGTAAGATAATGAATTAATCGCTTTCAGTACACAGGAAGCACCCAATACATACTGGCGATTATCAGCAATCCTCAAGTGCTCAGAAGTGGGTTACATGGACCTCAGTCCCGGCCACGGGAGCTGAGAGTCCCATCCAATCTCAGCACACTGCCCCACTACTTCTACTATGTCTTTCTTACCCCTCTTCTGCATAGGTCGCAAAAGAAGATAAGATTCCTGACCCTGAGAGAGAATGACCTTTGTCAAGATGGTCCAATGTCAAGGGTGGAGGAATGGCACTAATAAGGCATGCCCCTAAGGGCCAAACACCACTTGGGTATTTCAAACCACACGCGGCACTTTGTGAAGAGCGCAGAATTTCCTTCCTCGCTGGCAGCGTCTCGATGCCCATCAAAGAGTGGGCCCCCCACTCATCCTCAGACGCCAAGCGCAGGCCACCCCACCAGGCCCGGCCCACCGCCACACAGTCCTGATCCCCCTGCTCTTCTGAGAGCTGCCCTGCACCCCATTTACTGTGCAGGGGCCAGAGTGATCTTTCCAAATATAAATCCCCCCACTCCCATGCTTAACATTTCTGGTGGCATTTCACGTTCCTGAAACTAAACCTGAAGGTCTCACTGTCACTCTCCCTTCTGGCCTACCCCCTCTCGTCCGTCGGCCTCTGGTTCCTTCCACGCCAGACAGAGCAGCCTGCCTAATGTCACCTCCTCAGAGACCGGCCGGAAGGGGGCTCTGCCTGTGACTCTCGGGGCCCTGCGTCTCTCCTTCAGAACACTTCCAAATTTGTTTAAGCATATTACTCATTTTCTTGGGGGTTGTCTGAGGCACAAGGAGAGCAAAGGGTTTACCTGGCTTACTGCTCTCCCCTAGGTTTGGCAAACAGCAGCACCCCATTATCTGTGAAATAATAAATGGATAGATAAGCATCTCTCACCTACTATTTCCTGTCAGACTACTCTGACAGCCACTGCTCTACAGATGGGACGTGATGCCCTGGCTGGGAGACTCAGTTGGTTGGAGCGTCATCCCGTGCACCAAAAGGGTTGCGGGTTCGATTTCTGGTCAAGGCACACACCTAGGTTGTGGGTTCGATACCCAGGTGTGGTATGTACAGGAGGCAACTGATCGATGTTTCTCACATACATGTCTCTCTCAAATCAATAAAAACATGTCCTCAGGTGAGGATTGAGAAACAAACTTTAATTAAATGGGACATGACTAGGAAATCCACTCATTGGTTGGCAAGGGTAAAATGTTAAATGAATGGTGGCCAAGCCCCCAGAGAAACCCACCAAAAGGGGTTCTGATCACCACTCACGACATCTGGGGGGCAGGTTTCTCCACACATCCGACAGGCTGGGTAAGCTACAATTCAGTTCAACTGCTCGGTGCTGCGAGACCACCCTCCACTTCACACGGCCATCGCCCAAGTCCGGGTTGTTACCTGTGCTTCTGACCAGCTGGCTGGAATGCAGAGATTCCTACAACCCCCTTCTTGAGTTCAATTAATTTGTTAGGGTGACTCACAGAACTCGGGAAACCTATTTACTTACCAGACCCCTGGTCTGCTATGAAAGGATGGCACTCAGAAAAGCCAGATGGAAGAGAAGCACAGGGTAAGACACAGGGAAAGGGTGTGGAGCCCCCACGCGATCTCCCGGCACCTCCACATGCCCCCACCCACCCAGAAGCTCTCGGAACCCCGTCGTTCTGGGATTTTAGGGAGACTTCATGACAGAGGCCTGATGGATTAAAGCACTGGCCGTTGGTGACTGAACTCACTCTCTGCCACCCCCCACCGGAGGTAAGGGCAGTGGGACTGAAAATCCGGACCCTCCAATCACACGGCTGGTTCTCCAGGCAACCAGCTGCCACCCCCGGAGGCTTCCCCACATCAACTCACTCACATGAAAGACACCGTCATCGCTCTCACCCCCCAGGGAGCCCGAGGGCTCGGCGAGTTACAAGCCAGAATGCAGACAAAGACCAAACGAATGCTTATTATACCTCACATCACCCCGTGAACACGTTTCAGTACACAATGCAGCTGAACAGCAGCATTCGTAGCACAAGCCCGAGTTCTGGGCACAGTCATTTCCTGGGTCCAGGCTGGACTGCTGCCCAAGTGGCCACCAATACCTCCTCTGTCCTCGAGTACCCTTCAGAGATGACCCACTGAGTCCGCGACTGATCGAGGGAGGCTCACTGTTTTATCACGTACATTTGCTGACTCTGCATCTGTTTGGACTGTCCTATGATAACTTGTAAGCTTTTAGAGAGCCACGGCACACGATGTTTTACCACGTTAAAAAACTTTCAGCATTATGCCCTGGCTGGCGTGGCTCAGTGGACTGCGTGCTGACCTGGGAACGCAAGGGTCTCAGGTTCGGCTCCCAGTCAGGGCACACGCCTGGGTTGCAGGCCAGTGTTTCTCTCCCTCTCTTCCTCCCTCCTTCCCCACTCTCTAAAAATAAATAAATAAAATCTAAAAAAAACCCAAAAAAACTTTTTAGCATTTTATGTCCTAATTACCCCAATTGACTGATTATTCTTTACCTGGCATTCCCTACACCCAGAATACGACATGATAACTAGCACTGTATTCCCCTGTATTTATTTACACAGCACAATGTCCACATTCTAAAGCCTTTTTACGTGCATATATGGTTTTTCTTGTGTCCACACGATGTCTCCGTAGCCAGACACACTCACATTTTCAGAGTTTAAGTTTTAAAAAGGGGAAAAGGCAGAGCACTAAGGATGACTGGAAACTTTCACTAACGTTAGGAAGTCTGAAATGTAGAAGGAACTGAGGGTCCCAACAAAAGCCAGCTATGCTGAAAAAGGGCCCATCTGGGGTAGGAAGAAAAGACAATTCAACAGCCTCCTGCAGGCGTGCCATTGTTAAGAGACAGGGAAATGCAGAGTCACTCGATGCCAACATTTGTCTTTTCTATTGAAAAGAAAACTTTCCATTCCAGAAAGAGAGACACAAGTGAGTATAAGAGGAAACTGAAGACCTAGGCTTCGAGGGAACAAGGGTAGCTAAGTTCTCCAAATGAAGAATCATATGGCAAAGCAGCGGTGCATGCCCCGGCCGGGTAGCTCGGTTGGCTAGAGTGCCATCCCGACGTACTGAGGTTGTGGTTCAGCCCCCAGTCAGGGCACACACAAGAATCAACCAATAAATGCATCAATAAGTGGAACAACAAATTGGTGTCTCTCTCTCTCAAATTAATAATTTCTTTTAATAAAGGCAGTGGTACATACAGAAAATCCTAATATTTACGTGTACACTGGTGTAATTAATGCTACTCACTGTAAGCTACCCTGGCCAGCCAGCTTGGGAGCTCTGGCGGGCCTAAGGGCTGAAGGAGCCTGTTCCCAGCCAGCCTGTAACAGTTCCCAGTGCCTCGGAACTGGAAGTACAATTGTGGGAGAGCTGACCCAGCATCCTAAAACAAAGGTGGAGGCGATTACAGAATGCACCAATAACCTGTGAGGAAGAGACGCTGCTGAGCTGGACGGGCAGCGCTCCCTGAACTGTAAAAAGGCTACAGGGGTGCTGTGCTAAGCCACAAGGAAGATGTGGTGAACCCTGGGCTCCAGCACGTGTCCACGCGTTCAGAAACCACCACCTCTGCAGCGGGGTGAACTGCGTTCTCTAAAAAGATACGTCCCTGCTCTCATCCCCTGTGAGCGTGACCTTAGTTAGAACAAGGGTCTTTGTAGTATAATTGAGGAAGTCATGATGAGATCCACCCTCCATCTAGGATGGGCCCTAAATCAATGACGGGCGCCCGAGAGAAAGGCGGAGGGAGATTTGAGACTCGGACACACAGGGAAGAAGGCCCTGTGAAGACGGACGCGGAGTTTAGAGTTCTGCAGCCTAGAGCACCAGAAGCTGGACGAAGCAAAGGAGAATTCTCCCGTTAGAGGAGATTATGGCCCAGCCGTTACTCGATTTGGAACTTCTGGCCTCCAGAACTACCTGGAGACAGAGCATCCGCACAGCGGTCCTAGGAAACGAACACAGTACTCTTTTATGATAGACAAAAAGGTGCAGGGCATGGGGAACACTATAGGAATGGGGTATGTGGATTTTAGCAATAAACGTGACCACACCAGTATGCTATCCTTGCGCAAAAGGTCAGGGGCTGAATTTTGAGTGAGGCTCACGAACTCAGTCTGAGAAAGACTGCTGCTCAGTAAAGTCAAACTACCTTGCATCAGGATGTAGGCTCCTTGAGAGCAAGGAGCTGGCCTATTTTGTCCAGTGCTATATCCCAGTGACTAGTCAGTGGCCAAACAACACTGGTTGAATGACAGTTTTCCCTGCGCACTCTCCAGCAGAAAGGGTTGACGCGGCAGGCTTGGGTTTATCAAACCCTGCACATCCCAAGAAATCCCTGTTTTTGTGATTGGCCCTGGGCTGGCTCCTAGGGTTGGAGCAACTAGAATATTCTCTCTGACAGAGTGCTGCTTCATAGCTGAAGCCCTGCCCCACGCTGTATGCACCAAATCTGCCAGGACAGTTAACACGGCCGTCCCCACTCACCTGCGGGGATACATTCCAAGGCCCCCTGTGGCTGCCTGAAATGCAGGTAGTACTGAACCCTACGTATACTGCATTTCTTCCCACACAAACACGACCACGGCGAAGTTCAATTTACAAGTCAAGCACAGAAAGAGGCTACCAGTAACTCACAGCACGACCACGACCACATACTGTGAGGAGTGTCACGTGGTCTCTCTCTCTCTCTCATAACCAAGATGGCTCCTAACCAAGCACCTAACGGACAGGGGGTGCCTGCAGTGCGGGCACCCTGCACAAAGGGACGATGCATGTCCCAGGTGGGACAGTGTTGGACGGAGCGAGACTTTTCACGCTCCTCAGAGTGTCATGCAACTGCAAAATTATGAACCGTTTCTGGAATTTTCCATTTAATATTTTCGAGCCATGGGTGACCATGGGAAACTGAAAACACACCCACACCGAGATAAACCACAAATGAGCAGGGACTGTTGCACCAACATGATTTATGGTGAACACCTGCTCTTTCTCTGGGGGTCTAGAATCCACTAGGACCAGTCTGCACACCTGCATGACAGACCCTCATTAAAAACCCGGAATGCCCAGGCTGGGGTGCACCTCCCCAATTGGCAGCACTTCCCACAGGCTGTCACACATCACCCCTGGGGAGATGAAGCCCGTCCCGTGCAGCTCCCCTGGGAGGGGACCCTCAATACCACCCCCAGTTTCCTCCAGATGCCGCTCCAGGCACTTTTGCCAATGCTACGCTGTTTCCCTTTGCTGTGATAAATCGTAACTGTGACAGTGACTGTACACTGTGTCCTCAGTCCGATGAGTGTTTTAGCACACCCTCGAGCCTGGGGGTGGTCTGGGGGACCCCTGACGTAGTCTACAGAGACCGTCACCTAATACCTCAACATCAGGGTTTTCTCCCTTTACATATAAGCTGGCCAACTCATTACCTTTGTGTTCTCATCTTGGTCAGGCTTCTGTTTCCTTTTTTTACTTCTGCTGTGGAATTCCACCACTTGTACTCGCTCCCTGCTGTCCAGGAGAGAGGGAGCTGTGGCAGCACAAGGGACCTGTGGCCCCGTAGGGACACCAGCGGGGGTCCCAGCAGGGGCACCCTGCAGCTCTTCTCTGAGCTCCAAGAAGAAGGCAGAAGCGCTCTTCCTCTGGCCTCTGACAGGAGAACCAGGTGGGGGAGCTGGCTCTGCCCTCAAGGCCACTGCAGTCTCCACAGCTCCCTTCTTGTTTTCCCTCTTCTTTCTGATTCGTTTCCGTTCTGCTTCTTCTTCCGCCTGTCCTGTTTGCTCAAACACAAGAAGGAAAAATAAGTATTTTTGGTTTTAGCTACCACCCGTATCAAGTCACGTGAATGCATGTGTACATGTGCAACAGCTAGAAACGCCCCGGGATGCACACAAAGGAAAAAACTAACTGTTTTTCTTCAAAGAGGGTTACATTTGCACAATTCACAGAATCCAAAATGCACAGTATCTGCCCCTAAGTAACTATACTTAAGTCTTTGACTCCTGTTAGCATAGTTGCTTCAGCCCTCACCTTAGTCCTTACTGAAATGTCATCATGGCAATAGCCCCAGGCTGGTACCTACTTGGCTCTCGCTGGGCACTAAACTAAAAATTGCAGCTCATGTTTCTTGTTAATACTTCCTAGGGTTACAGGCAGGGCTTACAGTTTTCCTCTCTTCTGTCAGTTGTGAATGAAAATGAACCTAAGACAGCGGGCTTAATTTGAACGCCTTTATTGTCTAAATCCCCATAGCTTCCGTTTGTTTCACATGTTCCAGTTCTGACCAGTCACCTAAAGGTTCGGACGAGAATTCTGGCCTCATCCCTCACCTAACAGTACAAATGCCACAGAGCTCTCCAAACAGCAGCTGCTCATCTACATTCACTTAGTTTCTTACTCAATAGTAAGAGCCAACTAAACTTTGCAGTTTGGGATATTATGATGAGCGGTTAACACCCTGTGCCTTCAAAGCCTTCATTTCCACCCTGTGGAAATGATACTATGTCCAGGATTTTGCAGCTTAGGCTTTTCCTGTTCATTGTAAGCTTCTCAAGGTCAGAGATTAAGTCTCCTCTCCCTTCCAATATTCCCAAGGAAACAGCAATGCCCTGATCACAGTACAAAGTCAACACAAGTGCAGAGACTGGAGCTAGACTCTACTAATTGAACCTAGCCTCTGCAGATCACTAGCGGCTGCAGAAAGGGTTTTAATCTCTCATGCTTGTCTCTACACTTGTAATAATGGGATTATCGACAGTATCTAGCTTGTGGATTGCTGTGAGTAAATTACTCAATTAAATGAGTAAATACATGAAAAGCACAGAGTATACAGTTCGTTTTCAATACTCCTTAGCTATCACTTTGACTGTTTAACTGAGCTTAGAATTTTGAGCAATGGCTCCAAAATAAGAATGGTTTTTGCAACATCATGCTCCAAATTTAAGAAGATTATCTGTGATGCAGGAACAAGAGGTGACTCGTTCCTTCCCTGGGCTGGGTTCTTCTGAGTGTGTGGAAATGGCGGTTGCCAAATTATGTCAAGTCTTTATTTTGCTTTTCTCCCATCAAGATAAAGAAGGAGAGCATAAATCGGCCAGTTTGAGGTTGTGAAAAGCTTCATGTGAAGACGTTCTCGTAAGTCCTGGGCGACGAGACACTCTATAGGACGAGGCCCCATCGTGTGACGAGGTGATGCTAACTAACGTTCGAGGGTCAAGCTGGATCTGGGGAGTGGCGAGGTGAGGGGGCTTCCCGGAGGTCCGGAAACCGTGTGCATCACCCCCGCCCCACCCCCGTCAGGTCTGAAAGCCCTGGTATTTCCGACAGCTAGGTTGGTCCCCACTCTAAGAGAAGTGTTGGGAGGTTTGATTCATGCAGAATTGCTCGACCACGGGGGCTGGAGAAAGGTGACAGGCGGAGAAGGTGTGTCCTGAACCCAGGGCGGTACCAGAGAGGATGAACTGAGGGGTGCTGGGCTTGCAATAACTTTTAGCCCCAAAGCAGAGGCCGGCCCTGCTCGTGGCGCACATCAGACCCTCGGCTCATCAGGTCGGCTCTCCACGTGTGCCCGAGGCCCCGCACTCACCAAAGTCGTAGAGGTTCTGGAGCACTGCGTCCAGGAGCTGAGAAGACGGGGGCGAGGAGGACCCCAGCCCCTGTTCCAGCGCCATCATGGGGTCGGACCCCGCAGGACGCCCCAGAGCCCACTGGGACCCGTGAGCGCCAAGCGCGCCGCGCGCCCGCTTCCGGGTTCCGCCGGCTGCGCGCGCGCCGCAGGTCCCCGCGCGGCTTCCGTCCTGGTTAAGATGGCGACGCCCGGGGTCCCGTGGAGCGGTCGCAGACGGTGCCACCGCCCTAGGCGAGGTCGGGCCGCCCCGTTCGGAAGAACCGCCCCCCGCCGCCACACCACCTCCGCCTAGCCTAGCATCCCAGGCCCCGCCCGGGACAGTAGCCGCACCATGGATTCTTCCAGTCCATCTAACTCCTGTTTTTCCGTCGGCTCCACCAGTCCCGGTGCTGTGGTGCTCCATTACTCGGTAGGCGCCCAGGGAAGCAAGGCCGGGGGCGGGCCCGACAGGGGACCCCCTTCTCCCCGTCCCGTTTCCTCCGGGCCACGATCCTTGGCCCAAAGAGCGGGTCCTGACTTCCACGAGGAGGGATTGGGTAGTTGACTTGGTTTCCACGGCAACGATGCCTCGCTGTGTGTGTAAATGTGTGTGTATGTAGAAGTTTGTGCCGGCGAAGGTTCCTCCGATTCCCTTGCACCCGTTCCTTCTCTCTCCCTCCACTAGGCGTTGGGCCTTCAGAAAGCCCCAGCGTGACTCGGGAATGAGGCTGTGCGAGTTGGAGGCTCTGCATCTGTAACGAGGGTGTGTCGGGCTGCCTTTTGGTCAAACCTGAGGAACCTGCGGGTCCTCCCCAGCCCGAGTTCCCCACCCCGCCTTTTTGCTGCTCATGTATTCCTGGCAAAAAAGTATTTGGCTCATCTGTGGACATAGAGTTTTTACGACTTAAGTCTTTTCTTAATCTGGGAAGATTTGGAACTTTTGGAAATTTGGGTTGCTTTTTTTTGTCTTCCATCTGTCATTGTACTTTTCCCACAGTTGTCATTTTGGAAGACAATGAATGGCACTTAGTCTCTCTCCAGCTTATCTTTTTACCCCCAACCCTGTCTATCTGTGTCTGCTTGTCTCTCTCTCCCGAACCGGTCCTTCTTTGTTTCTTTTGCCAACAAAACGTTTATTTGTCACTAACAGTTTTCTGAGAGCTTGTAGCCCAGGATTACACAATCCTGGGGTAACTGGTCGTTTTGGGGTTTTTTTTAACCACTGGATTAATTTTTATCTACTTTAGGAGAAAATAAAAATGCATTTTAATGGTACATTACCTGCATTCCTAAGTGGTTAGTGTCAGTTTCTGACTTAAACATAATGTTAATTTGTGTAGGAAGGTCAAAACAGGAAGACAGAAAAAAGCAAGGTAAACCCCCCAGAAAAGTTTCAAGAGAGCGTGGCTGCCTTCAAGTTGGGACATCAGTATTCCTTGGAACATGGGGAGATTTCCATTTGTCACAGTTGAGAGCTCTTAATTGCTTAAATGTCCATTTCTGTCCCTACCCTCACGGGCCTTCTCACCCAGCAGTCCGAAATATCCTGACCTCTAACTCAGCTTCTCCAGAGGGAGAATGCCAGGAATGCGGGAATGGGGGTTGCCCTGCAGCTCTGCCTGCAGCTCTCCAGTAGGTAGGTAGCTTTTTCAGTCCTGAACTGGTTTGTGAATTGAGCACAGCTCTCTCAAGGAAACAGCTCATATTTTACTTCCCCATTCACCAGTGGCTCTTTACGATAAGACTTTTGTCACCTCACGCGAAAGACTGGAGCAGTTGTATATGAGCTTTTTCCGACTCTGATGCTACACACTTCTTGTGTGACTACACAATTTTTAACTCATAGCCTGTTAACTATTTTAGGCCGTCGTTATTTCCTCAGTCACAGTGATTGTGCAATGCTCTGTCTAATCTGAGAATGATGTTGGAGATATTTAAGGCACTGCTGATTGCAACAAACACTCCAGCAGTGGGTATGTACAATGTCCGTGATTGTCATTCTCAGCGTCCAAGGCATAGAAGTTAAAGATCCGGCCCTTGCCTTCAAGGACGTCTACGGAAATCATAAAGTAAACAGATAACAGTGAAGTGGGATAAGGGCAGTGGTTGAAGTGTGTGCAGTGTGCTGTGGGAGAATGAGAAGGAGCACCCTGACCTGTTTGGGGACTCGAAGGGAAAGTGACGCTGAGCTGAGTTTTCGAGCTGTGAATGGGTGATCAGGGAGAGGAAGCTGTTCTAGACATGGGTGTGAGAAAACGACTTCCTTGCGTGTTTGGGGGAACCAGGTCGTTAGGTGAGGGTAGAATAGAGGGGGCATAGGAACCAAGAGTCTGGTTGGGCGGGGGGGGCAATTTGGTGCCTCCATCGTGGAGCTGGCTCCGGATGCCTCTGCAGTAACCCAGAGAAGGACAACAGCCTGAAGAAGGCGGTGGCTGGGACTCTGGGGAGAAGGGAGGGGAGAGCTGGTGGTGCCTGAGGAAGAGGAGGCGGTCTGAAGTTGACTCCTGGCGTCTGTGACATGGCACCTGGGTGGATGACGATGCCTTTCCCAGATAGGAAATGCAGGATAAAAGCAGGCTTACCAGGATCATATAATACTTGGGGCTGTGTTCTGTTTGCGATGTGAGAGGTGGAGTTCATGATTTTTAATTTGTGGATTATTACGTTATGGACCAGATACTTCGCAAGGGACTTGGGAGACATCCAAACAGAGTTAGAAATAGTGGCTGAGCAGATGAGGAAGGGCTGGCCCAGATGTGTAGATTTGGCGGCCATCAGCAAGTAGGTTGAGTCCAAAGCCACAGGTCTGCTTGAAGTGTTCAGTGAGACCAAGACCGCGACATGAAAAGAAGACTGGGGATGGGTGACCGCTGGTGTGCCTGGCATCCCCTCCACCTGAACTGTTACTCCCTGTTAGGGTCTGAATGAGAAATCCCAAGTCCTTACTGTGTGCTACAAGACGCTACATCACTAAGTGACCGCTACCTCTGATTGTACTCCGCGTGTCCGCTGGGCCACAGCCACACGGGCTCCGTGCTGCCCAGACAGTGAGCACGCCCTCTCCTCAGAGTGTGCAGGGTCCCCTCTGCATGGCTGCTGTGTTCTGCCAGCCTTGCTGGCTTTTTTGTTATTGAGGTCCCAGCACAAATAATGCCCCCTCAGAGAGGACTCACCATCCATCCCGTCTAAAGTAGTGCCCCACTCACTTTCTCCTTAGTTACTCTACCTCGCCGTCCCTACATTTTCTTTCTAGTGGTGGCTGCAGTAGTCTCATACTGGCCGTCAGGCTGATCATTAAATCTGCATGAAGTTTGCAAGCCTGTTGTTGAAACACGGCCATTGTTTAAAATTAAAGACTAAGGGGGTGCGGGGAGGTAGAAGAAGATATGGGGGAGTGATGGAATGAGACTAGACTTGGGGTGATGAATACATGATACGATATACAGATAATGTATTACGAAATTGTAGAGCTAATCCTGTATAATTTTATTAACATATGTCACCCCAATCAATTCAAGAAAAAAGAAAAAATTAAAGATTAGGTTATAAATTTACCATTAAATAAATCCTGTTAAAAACAAAAGTGATATATACTCAAATCTCAGCGCTTCCTAATTATCTTTACGAAATTTTACTCTTTGTGCTTTTGAGTTTGCGCAGGGCAGTTGATCACGCTGTGAGGTGGAGAGCCCACGTAACAGCGGCCGATTGCACACCACTCCCCACTCCGTGTCCAGTGAGGTCGCACTGGCAGCTCAAAATCCGCAGTGGGGGGAACACACTTGTATGGCCCAGAAGGGGGCCGATGCTGTGAGGCAGGGCTCTCCCACAGTCCTGCGAGGTTGCACGCTGCTGCTGCTGCTGCTGCTGCCGCTGCTGCCGCCGATGCTGCCGGCCAAGTGCCCTAGTGAAAGCTCTGTCTTTCCTCAGGGAGTGAGCTCCCTCGGGGCACATTCCTGGCCCGCTCTGACGGTGCTGTGCTGTATTCTCAGCCTGTAGGACAGCACCTGGTAGTTGTGGGTCTCAGTCAACATCAGGTGAAGGAGAAGGAAGTGCAAGGAGAGGGAGGGCTGCTGGGTGGGCTGTGGATCAGGAGAGGCCTAGATGAGGTCGTGATGATAAGGAAAACAAAGAGTGGGAGGAAAGGACTTCACCCACGTCTTACTTGGCTGCCTCTCTACAGTGCTTATGGGGAAGTAGCCGGGTAAAGATAATTGTCTCTGAGGGTAAATGCTTCTTCAGCATGAGATAGGGAAGGACAATTAATTAGTCAGCCTGTGTGTAGGAACCACTTGGCGTACTTTCAAAAATAATTCTGATGCCCAGGCAGCTCTCAGAGACTAAATTAATCAAGAATCTCTAGGGGGCCTGGGCATCAGTATTTTTTAAGTGTCACAGGTTATTTTAACGTGCAACCTGGGTTAAAAGCCACTGGATTAGACATTAAGTTAGGGCCAGATGGGCAGCAGTTTGGACTTGAGCCTGTGAATAGCAGGGAATCATCAGCAGGGTTTGAGAAGCACCTTCACTCAGTAACTTTCCTTTACATTCTGTAATGATGGCACTCCTACCAGGGACGGGGAATACAAAAACATATGAGACACATTACCTACCCAGACAAGAAGTTCACAGACTTGGGGAGGTGGGGGACACCAAGTACCCATTTAGGTGCCATCATGAAGACGTATTGGCGGTTCAGTAAAAACTCAATGGAGAAGATGACCAGTTCAGTGTAGGTTCAGGGAGAATCGGAAAACGGCACAGGAGGCGAACAGGAGCTGTTGTTGATGGCCGAGCGTTTTCCAGGTGACCGTGACCAGCAGGGAAAGGCCTTTTGCAAAGGCCCAGCATGCACCTGGTTACTCCCAAAAGAGACAGTCTGTAATCCCAGCACTCACTGCAGTGCCAAGCATACAGTAGGTGCTCAAGTACTTGACCATGAGAGGTCTCCCTAGAGGCAGCTACCTCTCGAGCAAAGATGTGGGGAGCCACGAGACATCGTGGCTGCATAGGGAGCTGCAGGTCTGTGTGTGGTGGGGCTGTTGGGACAAGGGGAGTGCTTGGTGAGGCGGGGCCTGGAGAGGGCTGCTTCACTTCCCTGGGCCTCGGCTTCCCCATTGTGGAATGAGGGTCCTGATCAAAACTGCCTCATAGCTCTTCCTGGATTTGTTGTGGGGACTGTACCTTTTAAAAAGATACATTAGCATGTAAAAATAAGATTGTTCTGCCCTGGCTGGTATGGCTCAGTGGATCGAGCGTGGGCTGCGAACCAAGGGGTTGCTGGTTGATTCCTGGTCAGGTCACGTGCTTGGGTTGTGGGCCAGGTACCCAGTGGTGGCCACGTGAGCGGCAACCGCACATTGCTATTTCTCTCCCTCTCTCCCTCCCTTCCCCTCTCTCTAAGAAATAAATAAATAAAATCTTTAAAAAAAAAATAAGATTGTTCTTTAATGGATGTAAAGTTCTTAAATAGAGCCCAACATTTAGTAAGCAACTGTGTGTGTTAGCTGTAACTGTTACTACTCTTGTGACTTTTATAATCAGCAAAACAGACCTTTAAGAGCTAACGGCGCAGAAGTCACTGGCAGCCCTGTAGACAGCCGCTCCAGGAGCCCTTCCAAGGAACCGCAGAGCGTGGAAAGGAGGTAGAGCAGTCACGACAGATGCCGACTGCTCCATAGCAGCCTCAGTGGGGGCGCTTTTTCCTCGAGTGAATCTTCCTTTTGTGGGCACCTGTGTAGTTTTATTTGATTTGACAAGGTTTTGAGTTCCTGAGGTATGCTCTGATTTAATTTTTAAAGCTAAGTGGAAGCAGACAAACGAGCTTATTGATGTGGTTGGTGAAACCTTGTAAGATCGGTCAGATTCCTCCACGGCTTAACGTCTCATCTCTGCTGTCTTTGCAACCTTCCCAGAGGGGCCCTAGCTTCACAAAGATAGCTGCCAGAAACATAAAAATAAAAAATGCTGTGATTACTCAGTGTCAGAGTGCTGACCCTAATTACGTTTTTTCTTGGTATACGAAGATCGAACATCAGATCACTCTAGTTCTGTTCACGTGTCCCAGAATGAAAATTTTGGTAAAAACGAAATCGTACAAGTATAACCCTATTTTGTCCTGACTTATTTTACAGTGTGTGCATTAATTCTTTCATTCACCTTATCCACAGAAGGAGCCCAAAAAGTGGGATGAGTTTGAAGACATTTTAGAGGAAAGGAGGCACGTGAGTGACTTGAAGTTTGCGATGAAGTGCCATGCCCCTCTCCTGTACAAGGGGATTGTCCCGTGCAAGCCCAGTGACATTAAGAGCAGCGTCCTCAGTTCTGAAGCAGTGTCCTACGTCATCAAACAGGTGAGTGGGCCCCTCTTCAGCCACTGCCAGCTTCGCTCATTCTCAACAAGTTCTTTCTCTTCTTGATTCTGTGGCTGCATTTTGCCATCTTTAATGCATCTTTTTAGGGCTAGCTATATTCGGCACATCCATCCAATGGTTATCAGAGCCACAACGTGCATTAGCCTCTCTGCGAGACACGCGGGGGTCTGGCAGTGAGGAAGCTGAGCAGAGCTCTGGTCCTTAGGGTGTAGTATGATAGGGACTGGTGGCAGTTCTGTAATCAGCTATGGTGCAAGACACGCAGGCCCACTCATTAGATGGGAAGCTGATTCTGTGTAGGGAGTGAGAGAGGGATATTTTTAAATGAGGCCTGGAAGATGATAAGGGGTTTTCCAGGTGAAGTAAGTGAAAAACAGTATTTCTAGCAGAGCAAATACCAGTAACTTCTTCCCGTGGTTTTCAAACCTCACTGCGCATTAAGATCACTCGGGAGCTTTTAAAAGTTCCCGTGCATTGCTCTCACCCCATACAAACCCGCCAGAGTGTTGGGGAGGAAGCCGCCTTCAGTAGTCTTTAAAGAAGCCGATTGCGGAGTCTGGTGGAGTCTGGGAGCCGCCAGCTTGTCTCACGGGCCGGAGAGCGCGCACACTCTCAGCGCTGAGAGTGGGTCAGCATGCGCAGGCCAAGGGCGCGAAGAGGGCAGCACTGGACGGAGACCGGGGTGGTAAGCAGGGCCTCTGTCCCGAAGGCTGCGTAAGCCACTCAGAGGAATTCAGCTCTGTGCAAAGCCATTGCAGGGTTTCATGTGGGAGTTCGTGTGATCCGTTTATGTTCTAGAAACACATTTTGTTAAATGGAGACAAGAAATCTACTTATGATGCTCTTTCATAATCCCTGTGTGGGACTATAGTTCCCAGACTGCTAAGTGGTTGTAGAAACAGAGAAACGGACAGATTTAAGAAACTTGGGTCTAGGGCCCTGGCTCCTGGGTGTCACACCTCCAGTGGAGGGGAGAGAGGTTCTCCTAGGTGTCAAATGCTGTCCTGCACAGCTGATTCTGCTTGAATTTTGAGTCTTTTAGCTTGTCTAAATAGCATCGTTATCTACTTTTGTTGGAAAATAAGTGTCCATTTAAATTAAGGAGAAAACATACCATTTTTGAGTTTAAAAATATTGGTCCATTTAGAACTGGCTTAAGTAACGAGGGCTCTGTCATCCCCCCCCCTTTTTTTTTTTTTTTAGAAACGTAGCCCCACTCTCTCTTCCCTTTCAGCTTTCCAAGGAGTCCTTCCAGTCTGTGGGCGCCCTCCGCGAGGAAGCCTCCCAGATCCTGGACGAAATGAGCCACAAGCTTCGGCTGGGAGCCATCCGGTTTTTGGCCTTTACCCTGAGCAAGATATTTAAGCAGATTTTCTCAAAAGTGTGCGTCAATGAAGAAGGTATTCAGAAGGTGAGTACTGCCTTTTACAAACAGCCCCTTCTTCCACCTTCACTATTTGGTGAACTCCAAGACTCATCGCCCTGCACCACGTGGGCATGCCTGGTCAGCAAGCCTCCCCCTGGCAGGAGCAGCTCTGCCTGTCTGCAGGCAGCATTTGCCCCTTTGGCCTTCAGACCTAGAGACTTCAGACTAACCCGCTCAGGCAGGTAAGACTTCCGGACGAAGCTAACGTCACAGAGTTACAGAAGTAAACAAATTATTTCTATGTATGCTTCACCTAGACTCCCCTATGTTTCCTTTACTCTTCCCTCAACGTTCTGTGTCTCCTATAAACGAGAACATTCATTTATGGTGCATTATCAACGTGAGCAGATTAACCTTGATACAAGACTGCTGTCCAGCCTCGTTCATACTTCACACCCGTCCCTGTCATCCTCTGCCCTGCAGCTGTGTTGTTGCCCTCAGCTTCCATCCCCCGCGGCTCCTTGCGTCCAGCCGTTGCCTGGTCTTTGCGTTTCATGGTCTTATTTACGGAGAGGAGAGAACAGACCGGTCATTGTGCAGGCCCCTCGATGGGAATTAGAGGGACGTCTTCTCGGCAGCAGACTCGGGCTGTGTCCTGTGGACAGGCCCACCTCAGAGGAGATGATGCCGTGTCCTCCTCTGTGTGTCAGAGCGGGACGCACGGTGTTCGTCCGTCCCATTGCAGGCGGCGTCCACTCCCTTGGGTCAGCTGGTTGAGGCGGTATTCGCCAGGTTTCTCCACTGTAAAGTTACTGTTTTTTGCTTTGTAATTAGTAAGTATCTTGTGGAGAGATACTTTGAGAATTATTATCACCGATAGATTTTTTTCCTGAGTCAGCTGTTACTGTAATGATTGTCAAATGGTGCTTTTTCTGATCACATCACTCTATTACCTGTTTGCTGTTTCCCGTAAGGAAAAACGTTCCCCAACTTCTTTCCCCGTGACTCTCTGTAGATTGCTGACACTCGCTGTATCTCTGCCAGAGAACGACTGGCCTGGGCATGTGGGGCCCGGGCGTGTGGGGCCCAGGCGAGTGGGTGGGCTGCGTCTTAACTGACTGTAAATTGCGTGCCTCAGTCAGTCCTGCATAGATTTCAGGGAAGCAGGTAACACTGACTGCAGGGACCATTGTGGGGGTTGATGGCCTCGGGACTGCATCTGGCAGCTCAGGCGCATCCCTCCCAGCCACATGCCCTCCTCCTCCCTAGTAATATCGTTCCCCTCATTGGTCCTCAAAATTCATAGACTTTCTGCCCACGGGAGAAGTGTGTTCTCTCCGTCTGTGGACAGCCAGTCTGGTGCAGCAGTTCACAGCTGACTTTTCAATTCAGATCGACTTCACCTCTGTCCCTAGCTCTGTTATTTACTAGACATGTGACCATGTCACAAACAAGGGAGCTAAGGCTGCCCGTCAGTGTGTGGTGGTGAACAGTATGTGTGAAATGCTTGGCACATAAAATGCTTAAAGTGCTGCCCAACTCATGTGCATTTGTGCTCATCACTGTTATTCTGAAGATCCATAAAAATGCACTGTTTCACGTTCCTGGATCGCGTGAGGTCGTCCAACAGGACCTCTGAGGTGAGTGCTGTGCGTGCAGTAAGGGCAGAGATGCTGCCACGTCCCCGCCACCTGCCCGCATTCTTCATGTTCCGGTTGAAAGCGCGATTGCAATCATGCGAAAACCGGCATTGTTGTAGAGCTGTGCACCTGAAACCCGTGCAGTTTTGTTAGTCAGGGCCACCCAGTAAATTCGATTGAAAACCGAAATCATGAACACATCGCCTTGCTTACTCTAAAGCTGCAGCGCGCCATCCAGGAGCACCCGGTCGTCCTGCTGCCCAGTCACCGGAGCTACGTCGACTTCCTGATGCTGTCCTTCCTCTTGTACAGCTATGACCTGCCCGTGCCGGTCATCGCCGCGGGAGTGGGTACGTGCTGCTCTTTGCTTTTTCCGGTTGTAAAAATGAAAACGAGCACTGCAGTGACTTCAGCCGTGCCGAGGAATTTGAAGAAGACGGGAAGGATAGCTCCTCCCTTCTGCCTACAGGCGCAGGCCGTGCTGCCCGTGTCCCCTGTGCTGTGCCCACAGGCGTGCAAGGATGTGTGCCCATAGGGTTTCTGGTTGAGGTTGGGCTGCCCAGGGCCCCTGTGCTGTGCCCACAGGCACGCAAGGACATGTGCCCATAGGGTTTCTGGTTGAGGTTGGGCTGCCTGTGTCTCCTGTGCTATGCCGTGCCCACAGGCGTGCAAGGACGTGTGCCTGTAGGGTTTCTGGTTCAGATTGAAAAAGGGGATTATACTCCCTTTGTGTACTACCTGCCTTTTATTTTGTTTAATTTGGTAATATACCTATGACTACAGGTCAATAAATATATCTGAATTTTTTAAAGAATGTTTTTACACTGTGGTAAAATACCCAAAACATAACATTTACCATGTTACCCACTTTCGAGTGCACAGTCCTGTGGCGTTGAGGACGTCTCATTGTGCTGCCATCATCACCACGCACCCACAGGAGTCCTCCCATCCTGGTGGTGCTGGCACGTTGTCACATTAAACCCTGACTCCCCACTGTACACTCACCCAAGGCCCTGGCAACTGCTGTACCCCCTCTCTGTGAATGTGACTCCTCTAGGCACCTCGTGTTGGTGGAATCACACAGCATTTGCCCTTTTGTGACCGGCTTATTTCACTCAGCATGGTGTTTTCAAGGTTCACCCACATTGTGGTCTATGTCAGAATTCCCTTCCTTTTTAAGGCTGTATAATGTTCCGATGTGTGCGTAGACCACATTTTGTTACACATCCATCCATCGATGGCCAGTAGGGTTGCGTCTGCTCTTTGGCTGTTCTGAGTAACGCCACTGTGGACGCAGAGGCGCAGCAGTGTGCTCAAGGCTGTGCTTTCAGTGCTCCCGTGTGTTCCCCAAAGTAGAATCACTGGGTTCTGTGGTGACACTGGTTTTAATTTTTTGAGAGCCCCCATACTGTTTCCCACAGTGGCTGCACCCTTTTGCCTTCCCACTGACAGCACTCGGGTTCCAGTCTCTCCACAGCCTCGCCCGTTCTTGTGTGTTCTGTTTTCCCGTGTGTGTGTGAAACAGCCACTCCCAGTATTGGGAAGATTTGTACTCCCTGGTGGTGGGATGCCGAGCACCTTTCCATGTACTTGGTGACTGTTACAGTGTCTTCTTAAGGGAAACGTCCATTGGAATCCTTTGCCCATTTTTAAATCTGCTTGTGTAATTTTTGTTGGTGAATTGTAGGAATTCTTGATGTGTTCTGGATATCAGCCCCGTGTCAGATGTCTGATTTGCAGATATTCCCTGTCGACTGTGTCCATTGATGCACAGAAGTTTCTGGCTCTGATGTAGTCCATTATCTGCTTCTTTCTCTTGTTATCTGTGCCTTTGGTGTCATGTCCCAGAAAACACTGCCAAATCCAGTGTCGTGAAGCTTTCTTCTAAGTTTCATAGATTTAGGTCTTACGTGTAGGTCTTTGGTCCATTTTGAGTGAATTACTGTACCTGGTGTTAGAGTCCAACTTCATGTCTAAAATGTTTAATAGCTGTAGAGTATGCAGTAGTAGATGTCTAATACTCTGGGTTTGCTGTTACGAACAGTTTTATAGTATGTTTCTATGTCAGTGCTTTTATTCCTCTAGTAGTGATTCCCAAAAGTAGGGTTGCTAAGGCAAATAAGTTGTTTACTGTCTTCCAAGGCAGTGAGTTTAAGCATGTGCCTTTGTTAATGAGTGCAGTGGACAGGGAGAAAAAAACTGCTGGGACTTAAGCACTTTAAAAGCATTTTCATCTGTATAGACATGGGAGGAGGCTATTGGAAAGGGAGGGAAAATGAAAAGAAGGACTATTGTAAAACTGAAGCTAGATCTCCTCCCCTTCTCCAGGGCTTGCCCGGTTAAATCTGTGTCTCTGAAAGAAGGTGGACGTTTCCACCTGATGGGTAAAAACAAGAGTGAGTGTGTGTCTGGCCTGGCCATCCGGGGCGTGGTGGACGCGTGTCGGTCTGTGGAGTCGGCAGCAGTGCTGACTGCAGAAGTTGGCGTGCTGACACTGTTGGTGGCTGTCACCTTGCCTGGTGGGCCTCTGTCTCTGGCTGGTCCCATAGTAAACGCAGCAGTGGGGCGGGGGGTGGCAGGCTCGAGGTGACCTCCCAGCGAGCACCTGTCCACACAGTCCCTTCTTTTCCACAGTTGGATTAGATGTCTCTCCTTGGGGATTTCAGTATCAGAAAGTATTAACGCCACGGGGGTGTCTCATACACACAAGATCTTCCTAAACAGAGTCTGAGTCTAGAGCCTCGCAGCGGGTTCAGGGCCCCGGGGGCCGGCGCTGAGCTGCTCTCCGTTCCAGACTTCCTGGGCATGAAGATGGTCGGCGAGCTGCTGCGCATGTCGGGCGCCTTCTTCATGCGGCGCACCTTCCGCGGCAACCGGCTCTACTGGGCGGTGTTCTCGGAGTATGTGAAGACGATGCTGCGGGTGAGTGCGCTGAAGTGCCGCATGCTTTCGGGCCGCGTGTCCCTGAAGTTCGCTGAGAGATCGTGTTTTGATGCTTAACCGCCCAGTGGACCCCCGGGCTGCGTTTTCCCCCTGGAGGGACGTGCACAGCCCAGCAGGCCGCTTCCTCGCGGGACTCCCCCATGGGAGTCTCACCGGGAGTGGCCTGCGGGAGTGGCCTGTGTTCCCCCGCGCGGGAGTTGGGGGGAGGAGCCAGAAGAAGCCTTCATCACTTGGAGCGTAGGCAATGGGTTTTGTGTTTTGTTTTGTTTGTTTGTGTTTTCTCTTTAAAGAATGGTTATGCTCCTGTTGAATTTTTCCTCGAAGGGACAAGAAGCCGCTCTGCCAAGACCTTGACCCCTAAATTCGGTAGGTCGCTTACAGACCAGGGGAGAAGTACAAACCCAAAGGTTGGGGTACGGTGTCCCTATAGCTGCTCAGTGGCACTTGACATCTTTTTTGCAAAGTATTGTTTCCTTTGTAAGTGGGACTGTTTGCGCCGAACAGTGCGTGGGCTTCTGTGTAGTGTGCACTTCCCACACACTCCTGTCCACGCGCTCTCGTTTCCAGACTCGCTGGTATTTACGAAACACCGTTTCTCTCGCCGTCCACAGGTCTTCTGAATATCGTGATGGAGCCGTTTCTCAAAAAAGAAGTTTTTGACACCTACCTCGTTCCGATCAGCATCAGTTACGATAAGATATTGGAGGAAACTCTATATGCGCACGAACTGCTTGGGGTCCCTAAGCCCAAAGAGTCCACAGCGGTGCGTAAAGGGTGGCCCACCAATTGTATTGGGGTTTCGAGGAAACGCTAGTTGACACATCAACAGATTTCCTGATTTACTTCTTTTTGTTGTCTTTCCCCTGTCGTGATACTGCTAGGGGTTGCTGAAAGCCAGGAAGATCCTCTCTGAAAATTTCGGCAGCATCCACGTGTACTTCGGAGACCCTCTGTCCCTGCGATCCCTGGCCACTGGGAGGATGAGCCGGAGCCCGTATAACTTGGTTCCCAGGTGCACGACTGGTGTTTTCGTAGCTGGCATAGAAACAAGGGTGAAAATCCGAAAGTGTGGACTGTTTTCCCAACTGCTTCTAGAACTGAAACTCGGTTATGTGAGATCACACAGTGGGGAAGCACGGAGCCTCAGTTAAAGAGGAATTGTATGTTTGCCAACAACAATTAGCTGCAGGGCACATACGCCAAATGTGCAGGGTCAGGCCGTGGTCCTCCTTCCCCGGGGAGCCAGGACCTGACTCACGGAAACGTGGGAAGAAGCACGCGTTGTTAACACGTAGCATACGGAAGTGGTAGGCCAGCCGGCGTGCACACAGAGTGTTTTAGATCCCAGAAAGGATCGCAGAATAATAATGAATGGGAGTGAGTTTCTGTTCTCAGGAAGGGGAGAGTTTTGTGAGCAAGAAAGTGAATTAGGTCCTTTCAGGATGCAGGTGTGCTACACATTCAGGTTTTCTTAACTAAGAGAAACAGACCTTCCCTGGAGAAGCCAGGGAGACAGGAAGCACCCGCCCAGCCAGGCAGCCCCCTGCTGGCAGCTCCGTGAGCCTATGGAGCAGGTTTCCGCTGTGGTTGTCACAGCTTTCTGTAGATCTCAGATCAGGTTGTCACCTCAAACAGTGCACCCTCATTGGCTACGGCTTTTATATTGAGCCACCTGATTACGTGGCTTGCTTCTAGGTCAGATGTGTCTTCCTGCCCCAGCCAGCTCTGTAGGTTCCCAGTGTCATCTGATTCAGTTTGGCGGTCCATGCTTGAGGACCCTGTGGGACGAGGGTCGTGGCAGTGCCCGGCAGGCGCCCTGAAGCTTGTTGGGGACAGCACAGCAGTTAGGCACCCTGGACACCTGTCCAGTGTGGACAGGGGCAGTTGCCCTGTGACCTGATCCATGCGTTCCCAAGAGAGAGGGTCTGAGTCCCGTGGGTCTGAGAGAGACAGAGTAGTTCATTCTGCTCTGTTTTCACGGAAGCAACCAAAGCAGAGATAATAGGACCCTGTTTTCCTGAGTGTTTGTATCACCCACCAAGAGCCTGCCTAGAGGCACGGAGAGAGCAAGCACAGCAGGCTCCCTGCAAGGGGACCTGGGAGA
Source organism: Tonatia bakeri (assembly GCA_004024845.1). NCBI lineage: Eukaryota > Metazoa > Chordata > Mammalia > Chiroptera > Phyllostomidae > Tonatia > Tonatia bakeri. The sequence goes on from PVIA01004490.1 coordinate 86,268, forward strand.
ACTTGGTTGGCAGGAAGTCCGAGACGCCTTCTGGGGGACGGGCCTCTCCCACCCCCCTCCCTTTGCACTCATCCCGGTGGCAGAGCTGTGACCTGCAGTCCTCTGCCTTCAGGTACATTCCACAGAAGCAGTCGGGGGACACACATGCCTTCGTCACTGAGGTCGCCTACAGAGTACAGCTTCTGCAGATCCAGAACCTGGTGCTGAGCCCGTGGGTGCTTGTCGTGGTTGTCCTGCTCCAGAACCTGCCATCCATGGACTTCAACACTCTGGTGGAAAAGACTCTGTGGCTGAAAGGCTTAACCCAGACCTTCGGGGGGTTTCTCAGCTGGCCGGGTACGTACATGGAGCGCATGGGATGAGAATGCCAGCTTTTCTTATTTCTCAGTCTGGGGCAGTTGTAGCCTAGACATGAGAAAGCTGCATAGGACTGAGAGAGCCAAGCATTGTTCAGAGAGAGAAGAAACCTAATCTGTTCTTACCGCTGTGGGACGTTGGTTTTTCTGAGAATAACTGTCCGCGTGTCATTTCTCCCCACGGGACTCTGTCCTGGGGACCAACTAGAATACGGTCTCCTGGGCCCCTAGCGGAGGGGAGAATACACACTGAGTCTTTTTGTACTGCGCGTAGCTTCCCTCCACACGCAGCCCTTTCTAAACCACGCAGCATTTGCAGCCTGTTCGCCTCACTGGGTTGTGAGTATTAATGACGACTCCGTGAAAATTTCGCTGGAGTTATGGATACTGTGCTGGGAGCTGGGGTGTATGATAATCAGCTTAAGTTTTCGACCTTGTTGATTTACAGTCATGGAGACTGCAGTTGGGGGTGCATTTCCTCCTAAGACCAGGCAGTCACTCACAGGCGCCTGCTGCTCATGCACGGAGCCCGTGTCGGGCCCGTTGTTGGTGCCGGGGGTGCGGAGACAGGCCAGACGCAGCGCCTGGTTCGCAGGTGCCTCTGGTGTGCTGAGGGCAGGGGTGGGCACCGTGTAGACTGGTGAACACGGAGGGCTGCAGTCGGGCCGGCCGAGGACACTGCGGTGGGGAGGGAGGGCCCGCACTCCGGGCGGGTTGTGGAAGAGTGACTCTGTGTTTGTCCTGGTGGAAACAGGAGTCCTCAGGGAGAAGGCAGGAGAGGAGCACTGCTGACAGAGGGTCGGGGCCTTGGCCTGGCCTGGCCTGCGGGGGTGGGGATGGTGAGGATGCATCTGGTGAGGCGGGGGTGGGGGGGCAGCCGCTGGGTCCCGCTGGCCTGCGTGCTGCGGGGTCTGCTCTGCTGTCTGTCGGTTGTGCTAAGCAGGGAAGGAGGACCAGCTGGCCTTCAGAAAGCAGCCTGACACCCGTGTCAGTGTGGACCACAGTGGGGAGAGGGTGGCGGGGAGGCCGTGGTGCCCAATGAGAAATGCAGAAGCCTGGGCCCCACTGGGTGGAGCTGGGTGGCGTTGAGGAGGAATTCCTTAGGAAGAGGCTGTCAGCCGGGTGTCTGTCACCGACGCGGAAGTGAAGGTGAACTCGGTGTCTGTCCCCAGTGCTGTAGTGGTCTGGCAGGAGGCAGGGTGCACTGGCTGTGACACAAGGTAGAAAGTCCTAAGACGGCCAGCTCGTAGCTCACGTTGGGCCCAGAGCACGAGAACACATGGACACCTTTCTGCATCGTTCCTTCCGAGATGGGACAGATATGTGGCCAATCCATAGCTAAGAATATTGGCCCAGCTGCTAAAATAACTGTTAATGGTTATAAAGTGAGAATCCATTGGTATCTAAGTACGGTAATGTGTGGTGTGATTAAACATCCTTTCTAAGTTAGAATGTTATGTATGCTCAGTTTTTATTTTCAATCAAATTATTCCATATTGTTAAACTCTCATTTCTAGAGCTTTTTATGATATATATCATTATATAACACGTTGTATTATATATGTAAAATGTATCATATATAATATAGGGTAGGGCAAAAGTAGATTTACAGCTGTGAGTATGTGAAACAGTTTATTCTTGTGTTACTACTTATCATTATGCTATTTCCCATACAAACACCTGTAGACCTGCCCCTCTCCCACCCTGCGTCATCACACACTGTGTCATCACAGCAAGTAGGCTGAGACAGGCCGTGTTAGTCCAGAACAACTGGGAGGCCTCTGGAAGAAATAAGCGCTTTTCTCCCTGGTCCTTCCCATGGAGCCTTGGCGGGATCCACCGCCCTGCTCGAGCAGTGTGCCTGCCTACTTGCCTGTCACTTGGCCCTTTGGTTCAGGTGAACAGTAAAATAGCCTCAATGCCAAGCATATGCATTAAATGCCACCATGTCTTCCTTATGCTTCTGTAAGCCAGACTCCTGCGTTATCTCCAGGACAGTATGGTGCCTGCTGACGGGTCATTGGGAACTGCTGGGGCCCACTTCCTCAGTTATCTCCGATGTGGGAACACCGGGGAACCCCCGTGGCGTCCCTCTGCATCCGGGAGTCCCGATGCTGGGGCGGGGGCGGGGGGCCACTTTGCATTGCCCTTTGATTCACCTGTAAAGTGACAAAGTGATATTCTTGCCATCTTGGGGTTGGTCTAAGCAAGGGCGGGTGTGAAGCATGTTTTAATGTATACTAATGGGTCTTCTTATCTTAGTGTTGTTAAACTCACGTATATGTGATTTCAAGAGCTTCAGGCAACTTGAAGCTCTCACAAAACTTTGGGTACCCTTGGTTCCCGAGGAAGTACTTGTTTTCAGAGTGGGAACTGACGGGCATTTCAGAATGGATGAAAAATTTGGGGTGGATGTGTTACATGTCCTTACAGAGAGTTTGGTTTTTGAAATAGAATTTTTATAATAACCTTCACAGCCCTGGCTGGTGTAGCTCAGTTGGTTGGAGCGTTGCCCTGTACCACAAAAGGGTTCAGGTTTGATTCCCAGTCAAGGCACATACCTAGGTTGTGGGTTCGATCCCCTGTTAGGAAGCGTACAGGAGGCAACCAGTCAGTGTTCTGTGTGCACACGCTCCCTCTCTGTCTCTCTCTCTCTCTCATCCATAAACATATCCTCAGATGAGGATGAAAAGTAATAGTAATAAAAACGAAGTAAAGGAAACACTCTTCACCTATGACGTCATTAGCTTAGTTGGAAGAGCTTGAAGCCAATACCTGGCACATGAATCAGGCTGCCCGCACAGACAGGTGGGGGCCCGGCAGTGCCCCTCCCATTTCTCCGCCCTGGGCCTGAATGGGTTGTCTCGCTGCAGATGACGGACCCGCGGATGAGGTGGTCCAGTCTAGCATTCTTCTGCACGACAACGTCGCCAGCCTTGTCAGAGGCCGGGTGGCCCTGAAGGTGGACGCCGGCGACTCAGAAGTGGTGCACGGCCTCATCCACCAGCACGTCACCCTCCTCACCTGCGCGGCCTACAGGAACCAGCTGCTCAACACCTTTGTCCGTCCCTCCCTGGTAGCGCTGGCATTGCAGATGGCACCCGGATGCAGGAAAGGTAACCTTGGGGACTGCGGTCTTGAATTTTGGAAGAGGCCCGGCTGTTCAGTTGTGCGTAGGGAGTTGCAGGTAATGGAGCCTTTAATGCCCAGCCACACGTGTGCAGCCCTCACAGCCGCCAGTAACAGGCCCATACACTCAGAAGTTGCGTTTTTCCCCTTAATACACGGCCATCTGCTAAGAAAGCTAAGCCTCTCCTTTTGTAACTATGGAAAAGTAGGCCTGGAAGGTTGCATAATTACCTGGGGAGGATCTGGGATGGAGCAGAGATCTCCAGGCGCTCTTTCTGCTCTGGCAGCTCCCTCACCGGGCGAAAGACGGGGCGGGCAGACACCCCAGCAGCACAGGAGTGCTTGCTAGACACCCAGCGGCACCCTGGTCACAGTGTGCACATGGGTAGAACCCGGTTTTTGCACACGGGAGCCCATCGCCAAGGCCGGGGGTTTCTGCCCAAGCCACACAGTTGAAGTACTGGAGGGCGAGCCCCACCCCCAGGAGTCCTGAGTCAGCTGGTCTGGAGTGTGGGCCGGACATTGGCACTTGCAGTTTTGTTCGCAGAGCTCCGTGGGTCAGTCTTGGGGACATTTGAAGTGGAGAGGCACTGGACTCAGCCAGACCGGCCACCGTGGACGGGGCCTTGGAGGTCCTGCGTCTATGCCCCCGTTTTGTCTGTCGCTGAGGGAGGAGATGGGCCAACCAGCTCAGAGGACTCGGTTCAGGACACAGAACCATCAGTCTCGACCTCAGCTCCAGCTGAGGGTTTACTCAGAATTCGTCTGTAACTGAGGGGCGTGCGCACAGTCTTCCAGGGAGATGCAGACACGCCGACCCTGGAGGCAACATCCGATAGTCGCCTGTGTGTGTGTCTTTCTAAAGAGAAAGGTCATAGCACAGGCCAGAAAGGCCGGAGCCTCTGCAGCTGGTGGGCCAGGCAGCCCTGCACGTCCGGGAACGAGCGGGCATTCTCTGCTGTGTACTCCTGGGCACCAGGGCACCAGGTGTGGTCAGGAGGTGGGGAGCAAGGAGTCAGAAGGGACGACGGAACCGTCTCGTCTCTGCTGGGGACCTGGGGTCGGCAAAGGGAGTCCCCCAGTTTCTAGGGAATGTGGTGTCTTGCTCACTCCAGACCGACCGAGGAGTGGCTTGGTCGCAGTTGAGGTTCAGCGTTGAAACTGCGGGACCACGGCTGGCTCTGCAGCTGACCTTGGGATTGGCTGTAGCTCTCACTGGGGGCCTTCTCTCCTCTAGTCCCTGACAGATGCATACAGTGCCTTTGAAATGTCGCATTTTAGGAATAGTAGCGTGGACTTCTTGCCACCCCTTGAAATTTTAAAAACCAATGTTGTAATTTCTGTAATGAATTTATTTCAGAGGACGTCTACAGTTACTTTCACTTCCTACGCGGTATTTTGTCGGAGGAATTCATCTTCCTTCCGGGAAGCGAGCTACAGGTAAATCCTTGCAGCCGGAGAGCGAGCACAGGTGCGGCGCGAGTGCTGGAGTGCTGGCCACGGGGCCACGGGGCCACGGCGTGCCCGCTCTGTCCGGGCGACGCGCGGCCGGCACTCACAGCCCCCATGCTCGGGCTGGCTCTCAGTTCAGTCTGGTCAGCAACTGGGGGGTTGGTGAGACGAGGGTCATTCTTAGAACCGGTGGTGCAGCCACTGAATAAATCAGCTGTATTTTACAAAAAATTACCAATCGGCACATGTTTTCTTATTAAGAGCTTGTCGGAATGAGTGGTGCATGCTGCTTGAAGATGAGAGGCTGCCCTTGCCGGGCGCTGGAGCCGGACTGCTGGGCGCGGGGTGGGGGTGGCCAGGACACACGGCAGGAGGGCCGGCTCTGGAGGCTCTGCTAAGGAGGACGGGTGGGGGCCCTGCAGCCGAGCAGGAGGGCAGGGTGCAGCTTTTGAGTGAGATTCTAAGTATTTTAGGACTTGCTGTTGGCACTGCCTTTTTAAGTTTAAAGAATGCAGCTTTGCAGAGTGAAAGAAAACCCATCCCCCAGGTTGTCATTCCGTGGGCTCAGAACTTTTCTGTTTGGCTCCCATGGCCCCCATGTCACGGCCAGTGCCCTCTGGGGAGGGACGTGGCAGGGGTGGCAGCGGCCACACACAGCAGTGTGCTGACCGAGTGGTGCATTCCTTCTCCCTCCTCCCCCCAGGATTTTGAAGAAGGCTGTTACCTGCTTTCTAAAAGTGAAACCATTCGGGTGACAGCGAGGGACATCCTAGTTACAGAGAAAGGAGAAACCGTGCTAGAGTTTTTAATAGGACTCTTTAAACCTTTTATGGAATGTTACCAGGTATGTACTTATTTCACCAGTTCCCTGTTGTCCTTCCATGAGATCTTCCTGCCCTGTGCTTATTTCTGGCCAGGAGGGCAAGTGTCTTCCCAGGTGAATAGGAGAACGAGAGGCACCGATTATTGGGATGAGTGATGTCCCCCGTCGGTGAGACCTCGCTCCCTGCACACAGAGGAGACTTGGTCCATGACAGACCCAGGAGGATGACCGCTTACTGCCACCTTTGAGCACAGTCTTCCCGTAGCTGCAGGGACACCAAGTACCGCTGCACTTGCCTTACACTTGTTTGTTCCGAGTGTGTAGTGAGGCGTTTGACACAGAGTGTGCACTCAGTAGATGCGAATTTGAATGGTACATAAAGTCATTTGGAAGGAAAAAGAAAAGGTTCAAGTGCGAGTACCTGAAGGTTTGGCAGAGCCCCAAGGAGTGATTAAAGAGCGGGTGGTGTGCAGGCCAGCAGGAACTGTGCCCACACTGGGAGGGGGGCCGGTGGCAGGCGACGGAGGCCGTCAGGGCCTATGTGTTTGCTAGAAGAGGCCTCCGTGGCTGGCAGGTCCGCACTGGCAAGGGGCGCCGGGACGACTCCTGGTGCCTGGTGCCATGGTTGCCAATGGGGCCGGGGCCCCACGGCCTCCACACATGCAGCCGTGCCCTCAGTGGGTACTGGGTGAAGGCGGTCTCTGCCTGCAGGCACTGGTCATAGTAGAAATCATCAAGTATTTGGGGGTCTAGCATGTTATTAAGTCCTTTTACAGAAAAAATAAAGTTACAAAAAATCTGGGCCCTCCTTCCTAAGCAATATAAGATAGATTAACCTGATAGTAATTTATTTCATTTGCAACCCATTAAAGTAAAAATTATATTTTAATAATTAATTCTATTGCAGAACTTTGTTTCTAATTGTAAACAGTGATATGAGCTCATCAGAGCACTTAAAAATTCTGCAGCTTTTCTGTGCTCAGACCTCACAGGGCTGAGTCTGCTCTGACATGTATCATTCTCCTAAGCGAGGTAATGTAAACTCATCTACTGTTCTGTTGTGTTTGCCCGTTTCCTCTCTCTGTCCTTCTCCTCCTCCCTCTTAAAACCAGATCATTTGCAAATACCTGTTGAAGGAAGAAGATGACCACTTCACTGAGAAGCAGTACTTGGCTAGAGTTAGGACGTTCACGAGTCAGCTTCTCGATCAAGGTCAGTCGCGTCTCTGTGGGCGGCGATTTCTCTGGCCGAGGACGGAAGCAGTCCGACACTCCCACCACCTCTGTTTCAGGTGCCTCGCGGTGCTACGACGTGCTGTCTTCTGACGTGCAGAGGAATGCCTTAGCGGTTCTGGTGAAGCTAGGCGCGGTAGAGAAGAGGAAGGTGTAAGTACTGTGCGAGACGCCCGTGGGTGCCCGCAGGGCCCTGGCAGCTGGGGACGGCTGCCCACCGCCCAGAGGGGCGCAGTGGTGGGCTTCGCTTGCCCGCCTTCTAGTGCGCCGTGCTGGGAGGTGTTCCCCTGCGAGCTCTTCACGGTTAAAACCACAAGTGACCGTGAAGCAAAGACAGACAGTGCTTCAGGCCAGCACTTGACTTTGGCCTAATACTGAAGTTCATAAAGTGTAAGGAAGACCTTGGGGAGTGCAGAGTAGTGTGCGTGTGCACATTTATATGTGCGACATGTATAATACATACATGCATACCTGTGTGCGTGTAGACAGCTGTTTACTCTTCTGAGTGAACAAACCTGAGTGAGAAAGCTCAGCGAGTGAACTCTCCGGGTATCTCTTCAGTGGCCAGAGGAGTGAAGCCAAGAGCCAGAAAGGGGGATGGGAAGGAGCCGGGGGCCCTGTGCCTGCCCGAAGGCAGTCTCACTGCATCCGGGGTGAAGGTGGTCTCTCCCCCGGTTCGTGCAGTGAGAAGGCTCGTCGCTTTTTCTCCTAGAAATGACGAGTGTGTACTTACTGTGAATGAACCCATCGTGACAAAACTACAAGAAATGCTTGGTGAGTACAGCTCAGTTAAGTGTGATGGGTTCTGAGTGACGCTTGTCCACACGCAGGGAGATGGGAGGGTGGGCTGTGGCAACGAGTGGGGGTCAGAGCGGACTGCAGTCGAGTTCTGATACAGACCGAGAACTGTTCTGTCACCACGGACCTTCTCAGGGGAACTGGGACGAAGGTTCGAGGGAAATTACCAGAAGGACACCACGTGCATTAAATAAGCCGCCTCGCACAACAGGGAGGCCGCCACCTGACCACCCGAGGTCCCAGGTCTCGGCCCTCTGCATCGGCGCCAGCGGGTGTGGGGCGCACGCCTTGTGACACCAGCCTTGGACTCATTCTGTCCCTGGGCCCTCGGTGCCTTCCTGCCTGGGGGAGAGCCGGGGTGGGTGCCCACTCACGCACATGCTCTGAACTTGGAGTTGGTGGCAGACGATGCGTCCTCGGGGGAGTGTCCCACCTTCCTCTCCTCCGGAGGCTGTCAGCTCGCAGGGGACCAGCTCACCCCAGGGGTGGGGGCGCTGTGAACAGGACGCGCAGTGAGAGTCCAGAGTGTGCCAGAGGACGTGGGGCCGCTTGCTTCTCCTAGGAGTGGGGGCTGACTTCAGAAGGGGAGGGTGTCAGTGTTTGAAAAACATCACCTGCCGGCTGTACTGAATGAAGCCCTGAGCACTGAGCAGTACCCTTACCAGTCCTATGTTTGTGCCTGACCCTGACGGAGCCCCTTCATCATGCCTGCTCGGGAGAGCGGTCGATGGGGGTCTGCTGGGCAGACGGGAAGACCAGGGTGGGCGCGTGGTGAAAGGAAAGGGGGTGCAGGAGAGGGCAGAGGGCAGAGGAGTTGCGGACATAGACTGAGACATTGGAACTGGAGTCTCGGAACATGGAACCTTGAAACTCGGTTTTGGATTTGGGGAGAGGGACCAATACCTGAGACGAACCCCAAATCCCTCCTTCTGTGAGGGTGATGGGATTGATTTCTTCTTAACGACGGAAAGCCATTAGGTCCACGGGTGTGAACCTGCGAGAACTTCCTAGACTGGAAGCTCAGAGAGCTTGACTGGGTTCAGACCCTGCCTCTGCCCTGGAGGGGCGCTGGCATTGCCTGCCTCGCTCTGGGATGCTGCCGCCTCTGAGCATGAGCACGGGCCAGTGTCTGCCTGGGTGGTACTCAGCCCAAGTGTGAGCTGTCTCTCTGCCTGCGGCTCCAGTGGGTGCAGGAAAAAGGTCAAGTGCGTGTCATGTCATGAGCTGTCTCTTTTTCCCCCAGGCTGTAAGACGCCAGTAGGAAAACCAGCAACTGCAAAACTTTAACGATTGCCAAACAGTTACGGAAATGTCGGTCATGAAGTCTCCGAGGACTCCTGTCACAGCAAGCAGGGACGAGAAGGGAAAGGCCCTTCTTTCTTCTCATGCTTCCCGAGACTTCTGGGCTGGGGGCTCGGGGGAGGGGTGGCTCGAGCGGTGGAAGCAGGCGGTGTGAGCATCTCGCATCTCCGCCACCCCGGTCCTGAAGGCAGCGGCATCCGGCCAGCGTGTGTTTTAAAACAAAAAAACCTTTTGGAAAAACAAAGCCCAGTCCTGTCACTGACATTTTTCGGCTGCTCGCGTGGCAAACTTGCACACCGACTCCCGAGTTGGAGTGCGACGCCACCCTGAGGAGGTGTCCCTGCATTTCTCGGGGCGCCCTCCCTGGCACCAGGGCTCCTCTCTTCAGTTCTGGTTGCTGCCGATGTGGGCACGGCTGACAGTAAGCTCCCCCGACGTGGCTGACAGGCTCTGGGAAACTGCCACTTCGAGGGAAACGACCTTTAGTGAAACCCCTGCCACCACGGGCTAGCCAGTGTGGACAGGAGCTCAGCCCCTGCAGCGCATTTCCGTCACACGAACATCACCAGACTCCTGAGCACAGGCCCAGCCACCTCCAGTGGTAAACGTTGGTCAGTGTGAGCTGTGCGGGAGAGGGATGAGTAAAAAGAGGACTAGGTCCAACCCACTGATTTCAGTTCAGGGTTGGGGGCGGCCAGAGCCTGTCCAGGCAACTCGCGGCACAGGGCAGGACCTGCCTTGGACAGGGTGCCCCTGCCGACTGTCCCACACGCACGTGGAAACACACCTGTGTGCTCACCCACAGCTTGTTCTGTTCCTGCCTGCTGCGTGGGGACAGGGTCGGTTTGCACTGGGCCCATCAATGCCCGGGGCTCCTCCAGGCCTCCTCCGGGCCTCAGGTGGGTGGGCATTCTGGGCGCCGCGGCCTGCCCCACTGCTGAACACACAGTTACCAGAGCAGCTAGTGTCCAAGCACCTACTGTGTGCCAGGCACAGTACTAAATCCTCTACACGAGTCATTCCATTTAATCTTTGAGAGAGTCCCAGGGACCGGGGACCGTGCACTAGGATCTCTGCGGTGTGGCTGACCTCACAGACTGTGTGCTTAACTTACTCAGATGCAGGCAGCTAGAAATTTGAGAGGGTAGATGCCAACCTTGGACTTGCCACTGGAGCTGTCCCTGCCAGAGCAGACCTCGGACAGAAGCCGTGGTGACCCAAGGGTGGGGGAGAGGGCAACACTTCCCAGAAGAATGTGGGTAAGACAGCTCCTCCCAGGAGGAGGAGGGGCCACCTGTCCCCCAGCAGTTTCCCGGGCTTCCGAGTAGGGAAGTGAGGCTGGGGGAGGGGCTGGAAGGAACAGCTAGGGGTGGGGCCAAGCAGGGCCACCATTCTGACTGCTGCCCCAACCCCCTGGAGCCCTGGTGTCCCGCAGCAGGCTGTAGGGATAAGAGCTGTGCTCTGGGGTTGAGCCGAAGGGCAGCACCTTGGCTTTGCCCTCTGCCTGTGGTGTGGCTGTGCTCTGCCCCTCTGCCCCTTGGCGGTGACCGGGCCAGAACAGGGAGCAGAGCGCAGGCTCTGGGTTAGAAAACCAGGCCAAAACCAGTCTGGCCACTGAGGAGCCGAGCGGCCTCAGGCGGGCTCTTATCGGCCCAAGGCCCTTTTCCCGTCTGTTAAGTGAGGATAATAAGAGCACCTGTTTGATCAGCTGTGGGGAAGTTCAAGTGCGGTAATCCACAGGGAGCATTTGGCTAAAGGGTGGAAACATGACAGAAGCTGATAATGACACAAATGTCATTGCTGGTTGTTTGTTCTCACACACCTGGGCACCTGCCGAGCGTTGCTGGGCTGCCCGTGTCGGGAGCTCTCTGCCGGCACCTTTGCGTGCCTGCAGGCCGGGCCTCCTTGGCCAGCCGAGCACTGCCCCGGGAGCCAGTAGAATGTTTTCAGGAATCCAATGGACCATTGCTGACTCACACAATCCTCAGCTCTACAGAAGAAAATTACCCTCGAGAAGTGCAAAATTTGTGACTTAAAATGGAAGGTCCTGTTTTGCCCAAAACATTGACGCTCACTTGAACCCCGTGGCCTGTGAGTCAGCTGCATCAGCCTCGGGACTGAAGAGTTTCCCGTGGGGGCAGCACCGAGAGGGCAGGGGGGCAGGTCTGGGACCTCACCCCCAGCGGACGCCTCCCTGAGTGGCCTGCATCTTTCGCAGAAGAAAAACTCGTGACAAGCTTGTGCTGTTGGACTAACACTTGGGGGCGCTCGCCCAGGGCCAGGCTCCTTTGTAAGCGCGTCCCAAACACCAGTGCTTTTGACGCTCAGCCCACGGGGAAGTGGGGACCTAGGTCGTCCTCCCTCGTGAGTGAGCGGTGGAGGGGGGCGCTGGGAGGTCAGCGACAAAATGCAGTGCATTGTTCTCTGTTTTCGTTTCCGTTTCACGAGTGCTTTTTGGGAAAGAATCACAGGTTGACAAGACTATGAAGTCCAATTCTTACTTCCTTAAAAAAAAAAAAAAAAAAATCTCAGGCCAGAGGGCTAATGGCTGAAGTTGCAGGGCCCAAGCAAAGACCAGAGCTGCAGAGGGTGGACCAGGGCACGGAGCAGCTGGTCCCGGTGGGGAGATCACCTAAGCTGCCCCGGGGCCCTGCTAGGGGCCGAATGCCCTGGATGAGGGTCCCACCTCAAAGCCCAGGGCCAAGAGCTGAGACCAGTTTTATTATTATCGTCCTGGAACCCACCCACCATCCCCTTCCTCTCTTTCTTCCCACTTTTATTTAAAATCATCATGCTGGCGAGGCCGGGTACATCAACCGTATGTGGAGGAACAGTATTGATGGTTTTGTTATATTTCTACTATTTTTCTGTACCTTTCTTCACAGCTCAAAGAAATACTTAAGCTCCATGCTCCCTGCCTCGGGGGAAGTTGTCAGCAGGGTGGAAGGCAAAACGATTGCCCAGCAAGCCCTGGCTGGTGGGGCTGAGTCGCAGGTTCGATTCCTGGTCAGTGCACTGGCCTCGGCTGCGGGACAGCCCCCTAGTTGGGGGTGTGCAGGAGGCAGCCTACCTCGGTCGCTCTCACACACGTTTCTCTGCCTCCCTTCCTTCCTTCTCTCATCTCCCTCTAATAGATACAATCTTTAATCCCTCTTTGGCTTCCAGGTGGTTGGAGCCCGAGGCCAGAAGGAGCCGCGCTGGGTGACGGGAGCAGAGGGAGAAACAACAGGCCGCAGGAGCGAGGGAGGGTGTCCATCTTGTGCGCTCTCTCCCAGGCCACGTTCGGGAGAACCCAGACTCCGGAGAGGGGCTGTCTCGAAAAAGGTCCTGAGCCGCAAATAGGGCGCAGAGTCTCCGGGTTGAAGGCGCCCCTGGACCCGCGGCCAGAGGGACATCGAGCAGCAGTAACACGTGTGGACCCGAGACGGTGAACCTCAGCAGGAGCCGCTCCGCCGGGTGCCACGTGCAGAGCTGGACCCCCGCGTGGCCTCTGGGCACGTCCTGGGCGCCGCACGGCGACAGAGGCTAGGGGAAGAGGTTGTGCTGACCAGGAAGCAGCCCTGCTCGCGTGACTTTGACTTTGGAGGAAGTGGGACAGAGACGGGGGAGCCAGGTGGACCGGGACAACCCGGTCTCGTTCGCCGTCCGCGACAAAGCCGGTCGCAGGCTGCGCCCAGCCGGAGCGTGTCTTCCGCCGCGGGGTGACCCCAGACCGCCCGTGGGGCCGGAGAAAACCCACCGTGGGCAGCTTGCCTGAAACGAGGTGGGTTTTATTGTTTCAGCACTAGTAGTTGGGTGCTTAAATGTGTCCAAAGAACTGCAACATTTGGGACATACTTATACAAGAATCATTTAGAATGAGATTCAAATTTAACTGCACACTCTATTTTATCTGGTAAGCCTGCCAGGGACAGGCCAGGCTCCTGCATTGCGGGGTGAGCGGGGAAGGGGACGAGGCGGGGACGCAGGGGACATAGGAGGAGTGGGGTGCGGGCGCGGGCGAGGCGCAGTGGGGTGAGCCGGCAGGGACGCCGTCCGGGTCGAACCTCCTGGACCGAACCTCCTGGGACGGCCAGGATGCACGGCCGGAAGGGAGAGGACCGCCAAGTAACGAGGCGTGAGCGAAGTCGGAGGGGCGATCAGAGCACGGGTCCCAGAAGATTGCGGCCCGCACACTCCGCCCCGCGGTCCTCGCCGCGGCTGCTCCGAACGCGCCCCGCACCTCGGGTCCCGCGCTTCGCAGGGAAGGCCCCGCGTTCCTCCTCTGCGCGCCCCCCAATTCCCTCACCCTGTGGAAACTCCCCCACTCCTCGGTTCTCAGTGATCTTCTTCGGGGCTGCCATTCCGTCCTGAACACCTATGGCTCGTCCTTGTAACCATTTATCCACATTTGCGTCCCCGCTCCCCCTGCTGGGGGTCCTTCCAGCAGACGTGAGAACCACTGTTGACGCAGCGGGCGCACCCCACCCCGTGCTCCGCGAGGCCCGCACTGCCCGCGCCCGCCGCGGAAGCAGCGGGGACTTTGCGCTGCGACGAGGGTGCAACGGGCACCTCCCGGGCCAGGGGCCTGGCGGCACAGCCGAGAACGCAGAGCGGAGATCAGGGGCGGGGTTCCGTCCCCGCCGTCCTTCCCGAGCCCTCCGGGCCCCGCGGCGGGGACTGGAACGGCCCACGCGCGGGCACTCACCCAGGCAGTGGCTGCATCCCTGGTCGAGCGCGTGTGCGGAAGGCACACCAGATCCAGTGTCCCTCTCTCCCTCCTCCCGCTCTCTCCAAAATTAGTACCTGCGTCCGTGGGCAAGGCTCTCATAGGAACGTCCGAAGGCGATCCGACCAGCGGGACCGCGCTGGGAGAAGCGCGGACAGCGGGCTCCCGACCCGCGCGCACCGACGCCGGAGTCGGCGGGATAGGCCGGATCCCCGGAGCCCGCGCCCCGCGCCGGGAGGTGCAGGCCGGCTCTGGCTCCGCAGCACGCGAACGCGAGCGGATGGCTGCATCATTCCGGGTAGAAGGGAGGGAACAGCGGGTAAGTGTGACCACGAAGAGCAAAGCTCGGGGAGAAGAGCACGTGAACGCGGCAGGAACCTACGGAGAGATGGTCCCTCCCCCTCGAGGGCCCCGCTGACGGGGTTTTGACTTTACGAGGGCGTGAAAGCAAGACGCGTAACGAATGACAAGATATTCAACATTTCCTTATACAATAGGCGTTCTGTCAGACGATTTTGCCCAACTGCAGGCTAATGCAGGTGTTCTGAGAACGTTAAGCCAGGCTGGGCTATGAACGTCGGGTGGGTTCGGTGTTTTAAATGCGTCTTCGACTCAAGACATTCACAACTTACGATGGATTTATTGGGACATAACCCTTGTCCCAAGTTAAGGAGCTTCTGCATTCTCAGTATTCTCTGTGGGACAAAAGATGCTCTATAAAAAGGGGACAGGGAGACACAATAAGAGCTCTTGGAAATGAAAACTATGAAAACAGATGTAAAAACTTGATAGAAGATTAGAAGCTAAAGTTGAAGAAATTTCTCAAAAATCAGGGCAAAAAAGAAAATAAGTTCTTTGCTTCCGAGGTTCTCATTATGTGTATATCATAGCTTTTAAATGTAGCCCATATGTTTTTCGTGCTCTTTTGAAGGTTTGTCTGTTTCTCTCTGGATATGTGCTTCTAACCTACCTTCCAGGTCACTGTGGCAACGCGTTCTTCCGCTGGGGCTGCTGTGTTCTGAAACCCGTCTCAGTTTCAGTCCTTGGATCTTACAGCTCCAGGCTCTCCCTTTCACTATCTTGTTTTTTTGTTTGGGGTTAAAAAATATATATATTGTATTTAATTATTTTTAGAGAGAGGGGAAGGAAAGGACAAAGAGAGGGAGAGAAACATCAATGTGTGGTTGCCTCTCGCACGCCCCCTACTGGGGACCTGGCCTGCAACCCAGCCCTGTGCCCTGACTGGGAATTGAACCCATGACCCTTTGCTCCCCAACCCACTGAGCTAGGAACCAGCCAGGGCTGTTTGCATTTTTGTTTTTGGTTTGGGTTTTTTTGGGTGGTGTTTTTGTTTTAGTTTCCAGGTCTCTGAGAAATGCAGAGAACTTTTTTTGTTATTTATTCCTGTGAACATATTAAAGTGATAACCCTTTTATGTTTTTTTTGTTGTTGTTTAAGTCTGTTTCTGCTGTGTTTCTCTTGTGTTTTAGTCAAATAGTCTACTTTCCTCTGAGATCTCATTATTTTTATTTGAGTGCTGAACATTGTACATAAAGACCACAGAGACTATTTGAGCCTAGGAGAATTTTAACAGCCTTGTTAAAAAGATTTTGCTTCTAGCAGGCCACAAGACACACTAGCGATCTCTGATCCCCTTATTCCACTGGGGGCTTGATGGCCTGTGTATTTCTTTGTTTGCAGGGTGTGGGTAAACTTTCAGCATTCCAACGCAAAGCCAGACAGGGTGTTCCCAGGGGCACCCTTTCTCTAAACACTCCAGTCCAATTTTTGGACTGAATGTCTCCCTGATGCTTCAACTTCTCAGCCAGTGGTTACAATGGCAGAAGGCTTAGGAAAAAAGGATGCTCAGATGCTGGGCTCACCTCACTGGGTTTCCCCCTTCTGGGTTTTCACAGTTCAAGGAAAAACATTCCTACTAAACACACATTTTGTATAATTCTTAATTCCTTGATATTAACATGAAGCAAAAAAATATAGGGGTGAGTTAAAGCAGGTTTACAGTTATGAGTATGTGAAACATAGTTTATCCTTGTATTATTATTTATGAATTAATTATTGTATTATTATTCTTTACATAAATATTATTATTATTTATTATCATTATTAACCTATCCATATGATTTAATATAGTTTTGGAGGCTCAATTTAATACAGAATATTAAGAGAACTATATAAAATGTATACAAACTGAAAACAGGCAATATGATCTTTATTTGCAGGTGATGTGAATATATACCTGAAAACTCCAAAGAAACAACCAGGAGACTATTAAAGTCCATAAGATAATTACATAAGGCACCGGTTACAGTATCTGTAATTAAAATTAGTGTGTTCCCTACAAACAAACAGAAAACTTAATGAAGGTAAACATTTCATTCACAATTGCGCTGACAGATGAAATGCTAGAAATAAATTCCAAGAAATGTCCCAGATCGACCTGAAGGAAATTTGAAAATGCAAATGAAATACAAAAGAACAGCTGTATAAATAAGAAGATTCAAAATTATAAAGATGTCAATTCTCCCCAAATTAATCTATAGACTCAATACAATTTCAATCAGAATGCCAACTCTTTTGGAGGATGGTAAAGAATGTCACAAAATTACTAAAAATACAAACAATAATAAATATGTGAAACTAGTTAGGAAACCTGAAATGGCATAAGTATGAGACCTGTCCTCCCAGTGACTAATTATAAATTAGTGTAAATTATATTATATATCTGCAATTAATTAAAGCAGCTTGATAATGGCACAGACATAGAAATACCAGTGAAATGCTCTGGCTGGTGTGGCTCAGTCAATTGAGTGCCAGCCTGCAAACCAAAGGGTTGCAGGTTCGATTCCCAGTCAAGGCACATGCCTGGGTTGCAGGCCAGATCCCCAGCACTTGAGAGGCAAGCACACATTGATGTTTCACTCCCTCTCTTTGTCCTTCCCTTCCTCTCTCTAAAAAATAAAATCTTTAAAAAAAGAAAAAGAAATACCAGTGAAAGAATATAGAGCCTAAAAACATACCCAAATGCACATCTACTATAAAAATAATATATTATTAAAATGGCATTTCAAGTCAATGGGGAAAAAAGATGATTCAAACTTGCTGCAAAAACTTGCTAATTATTTGTGGGAAAATGAATTTGTACATCATTTTTTACTCTAAAATGAATTAAAGATGAAGCAAAAATGTAAGTACTATAATAAATTACTAGAAGAAAAACATGAATGTTTTTAGCATCTAAGAGTAAATAAGACATTTCTAAGCCTGATGAGAAATAGGAAAGTCCCAAACAAGAAAACAGATAAATCAGACTTCATAAGAGACGAAAACTTACTGTCATACAAAAATAACAAATACATAGAAAAAATCCACAACACTTTGTACACATGAAGAATTAATTTCCTAAATATACAATAAACTCCTATAAAATCATAACTACAAAGACAAATCTGAGAAGAGAATGGTGAAGGATGTAAACAAGTGTTTAATGCAATAAAAAATAAAAAGTTGCTCAACCTCAAAAATTACAAACAAGATACTATTTTTCTGCAGATTAGTAAAAATAACCGTTATTAGTAATAAGAATAATCATTTTATTAAAAAATGAATGAACGTTATTAACATCTAAGGAAGCGGGTGTTCTATTCTGTCGGGGAGAAGGTATGACGGGGCAAGCAGGCTGAGAGCAATTTGACGACGTTTACCTAAACCTGAGATGAACACTTTGGCGGAGGGATTTCCAGAAATGCGTCAGATAGGCTTCTTTACATGTAATTTCAGGCTGGCTTTCCAAATTCCTCAAAAGAACACTGCTCTCTCTCTCCTCAGTTTTCCCACGGTACTTACACCACAACGGCTTTATATATTTGTGCAACTGTTTGCATTCAATTACTTAATTTCATTAGCCACAGTTTTGAGACTCATTTATTCTCAAATTTATTTTTTCCAATTTTAATCTCCATCTTGTCCAATGTGAAAGCATCACGTTCTCGTCAATGTGAGGCACAGCATTTGATATTTTTTAAATCAATTGTATGTGACAGTTCCCTTAGCATTTAATTAAAAAAAACACATCCTTTGTCATTTATAATCCTAGTTCCTACGTCATATGGCCTACATTGTATTTTATCCATTTAGAAATAGGCAGATGGTATATAATCTGCTTTTTAGAGTAAATTCACATTTTGTATAGCTGAAATTTCCAATGGAAGGGAATCTTTAAAAACTGAGATCTGATTTACCCACAATTCTTTTTAAAAAATATTTTTTAAGTTTATTTTAGAGAGAGAGGGGAGGGAGAAAGAGAAGGGAACATTGATCAGTTGCCTCTCACACGGTTCCAATTGGGGACCTGGCCCACAACCCAGGCATGTGCCCTGACTGGGAATCCATAGACCTGTGCTCAGTCCGCTGAGCCACACCAGCCAGGGCTGATTTACCCACAATTCTGACAGTAAGCAGAACACATTTGAATTAGCTTATAGCTCCCTACCTATCATCCCCACATAGAAAAGCAGAACAACACTGGCTGGGTGGCTCAGTTGGTTAGAGCATTGTCCTCACACACCACGGTTCTGTGTTCAGTCCTGGTCTGGGCACGCAGAACAATCAGCCACTGAGTGCATAACTAAGTAAAACAACAAGCTGATGTCTCTCTCTGTCTCTTGCTCTCTCTCATCAATTAAAAAAAAAAAACAAAAACCCACCTAGGTTCTTTTTCTTTTAATCCTCACCTGAGGATAAGGAACCCAAAACCTAGGTGTGTGCCCTGACCGGGGATCGAACCTGCAGCCTTTTGGTGTCAAGGGACGGCACTCCAACCAAGCCACCGAGCCACCGTGCCAGGGCCAAAGCAGGCTCTTTACTACTGTGTTTCAGTAACAGGACATAAGAATATTAAATCCTGGTTAAAGAAAGAGACACAGAACATTGTAACATCAACCAATGTTATCCAGTGTAAGAAACATTGTAAGCTTTATTGCGACCAACATTTCAGGTTCCCTCATATCACAGCGTGGCAATAGGCAACGTGTCCATAAACCAGTTTTATACTACATGGCGAGTCCCAAATTACCAATCCCAGTTAAGCAAGTTGCAAAATACAAATGCTGATAACGTAAGTACAGATACTATTTTAAACAAAAACGAGAGTTTTCAGCACTTATGGGACAGGAGGCTTTAATCAAAGAGAGACTTAATTCCACAGGGTGTCTTTTTTCAACAGTAATGAGTTCAGTCAAGTCTGTGACTCCAAGCTCAAGTAACAGTGTTTTATGTTGGAGTCCAGCAAATAAGGCAGTCAACCCTCAGTGGTTTGTTACAGTACTTGCTACATTCTGAGCAATCTCTAAGTGCATTCAAGCTTTAGCACTTGCCTTGGAGCCTAATGAACAAACGAGAGAGAAGAGCTCTGACCCCACTCTGAGGGACGGCCATATAATCGCTCTGCCCGGGTGCAGAGGCGCACTCTTCACAGTGGGGGTCTTTAACCACCCCACCCCCCACTAGCTGATCCACCAAAAGCACTCTTCCTTCAGCTCCAACTTTGACAAAGGAGTACACACATTCTACCAGAAGGAAACTCTGACTTCCAGTTTTAAAAAGCAGACAGCTCTATGAAGAAGCAACCATTTCAATATCTGAGTATACACAGTTAAGTTTTTATAACTCCATGCCTTCAAAGAAGTTTTGATTTCTGACGATCATTTTATGGACCCAGCATCAAATATTTACACAATATGTGTTTCCTACATTATCACTTTAGAAACTGTAAGTGGCACAAAATAATCACAAAATTTTTATCAAATTCAAGTTTCCAGTGATCCTAAAAAAGACAAATGATAACTTTTTGTTCAGTAGAGATATCCTGTATGGTTATTATCTAGAAAATCCCCAAGGTATGTAAAAAAACTTAGTCAAAGAAAATCTCTGATAATTTTCAACCTTTTCAATGGGCAGAGCTAAACATAAAATAAAAGGTTTCTCTGGCTTGAGTAAAATTGTATCAAGTTTTACAACCGTAACGTAGCCAGTATTGGAAGCTATGTGAGGTTTTACATAATTTCCTCAGTCTTAAGACCACTATTTTTATTCAGATAAAAGAAATGACCCTTTGAAGTAATTGGCATCAGAAATGGCACCTATAAGCAAGAGTTGCAACGCATAGCTGGGAAAAATGGACCTCCGCCGGCCCGGTTTCTCTTGGTATGAACAGCGTTGTAGAATCGATACACAGCAGAGGCAATAGGTTAGAAATCTTGGGAAGTTCAAATTTCCTTAGTTAAACAATCTGAAGTAAGGATTATGTTCATTTAAAAAAATAAGGCAAGTAAAATAAAAGATAAAACAAGAAAAAGGCAGCCTGGGGCATTCTAAGAGTCATCAGAAGGGTCTTTTTCTCCCTTGGTTTTGGGTACATTGCTCACCTTTCCGTTCTCCACTTTGTTACCAAAAAAGCAAACACAGTTCTCTGCTCGAAGCAGTTATACTTGAGAACAGTATGGGGCTTGCTAATTTCTCATTTCCCATCGACCAGATCCTGGCATCTAAATATGTATTTCAGTGAAAACTTTTATCCTATTTGCATGAAGTTTGAGCCACTACAGAAGCGGGGAGGGGCAGCTAAAAATTACTGGTGCTGCCAGGTTCCTTAATGTCCTGTTTTTATTACTATCATTATAATGTTTAATGATAGAGACAAAAGCCCTAGCCAGACATTCACAGAGTTTGGGAATATGCTGAAAAAAATATTTGTCATAGTCCTTAAGGTTTTCAAGTCAATGGTCCCAAATCAAATACTATAAAGCTGCTAATTAGCAGCTGAAAATAACTAGCCATTCAAATCACACTGGAAATGTTTGCTGGGCTGTTCTATGAATGTTTCCTCGTGTGTGCTACACGGGTCAGAGTATCTGCGTGCGCACACTAGCTACTTTCAGGAAGGAATTCTTTTGAACAAAATTTACCCTAAAACCAATGTTCTCATCTCCTCCTCACCCCCACCCCATTGTTTAATCATATTTTAAGGTGGGAAAGTATATGAAGCAGTGTTTTATATGGCACTGGACCCTTTAAGAAATCTAACATTTTAGTGAATTGGGAAACTTCATAAAATATTTAGACATGTTACTTCCCTGTGCTGCACAGCATGTACTATGAGAAAGTGTGTTTTGACTTAAAGGATAAGCTAAGATGATACAGTGTGACAATATAATCATCAGAGAGTTAGCATAGCTTAAAAAGAAAGCATATTATATATTTTATTAATGGCATCATTTTGTTATTTGGGCTTAACATTGTTTTTCTTTCTCCTTTTGGACTTCTATCTGAGAGGGCATCTTTTATGGTTAAGCTGTGTTTAAGATTACAGAGAAAATGCTAATGTGACTTAATATAAATATAAATAATACAGAAACAATATATGTGTACACGTAAACTGAGCCAAGCGTCAGACCACGGAGGTGGTGCTCTCAGGATTCACACGAATAAGTCTAGACGCATTCCTCAGGTCCTGGAGTTGCTTGGCGGGTTTCCCCACACCTTCTTCGAACCTTTTCTCCACCACGGGGAGGACTGTTTCATACAGAAAGGATGCGTTCTGTCTGATGAAAGCCTTCTTCTCTGGATCCTGCTCACACCGAAGACTGTAATCCACATGCTGAACAGCAACCAAAATGATTTCCATCAGGCTCTCCAAAAGTACCATGTGCAGCTCTGGGAAGTACAGCTTGAGTGCCTCTTCCAGGAAGCCCATGGTCTGTTTGGTGAAAGCAACCACCGTGTAGCTCAGGTTCACCCAGCAGTCGTCCCCTGTGTACTGCTCGAAGTTGCTCACCCCGCAGTTCTTCATCTCCTCCTTGAGTTTGCCCAGGGCCTCTGGCGTCATCAGGTTCATCCTCCTCCACATCTCCTCCGAGTTGCGATGTTTGGTGGCTTCGATTATGATTTCTTTGTAACTGTGCAAGGCCCCTTGGATGTCTTTCACCAGAAGGGCATGGACGATGAAGGTGAGGTCTAGCCCGATGTCGCCGAGTTGCTGACAGTGCTCCTTCGCCACTTTGACGCACTCAGCTGCTGTGGAGAGGCTCTCCTTACTGTCAAACACCTGCTTGCTGAAAGCATCCACGAACATGCCCATGGCCGACCTTGCCCAGACCACGAAGGCAGAGTAGCAGCCACTGTCCGTGCCTGCGAAGTCCGTCTCAAATTCCCTTGCGGTCTCCAGGAGGCTGGTGAAGAAGACGTGGCACAGCTTGTGAATGTAGAGTAAAGTGGCACCTTCGATGCGAAGCTGGCGGATGGCCGTGTGCACCGCCGCTGCCCTGTTCCTCAGAAACAGCTCACAGGCCTTCGTGCACTGGCCAAGCCGGATGAGCTGAGAAACTGCCCGGCGTGTCGCCTTCGGGCCACCTCTCAGGGAGCGACCCGGGGACAGTTCAAACATGAGCACCTTGGTAAGCTGTCGAACGCGCTCGTCCACCTTGGCCCTCAGTTCTTTCACCGGAGGTGGACTGGGCTTATCTTCTAGGTAACTGTTCATCTTATCCAGCAGGTCAACGGCCCCTTCGAAGTCCCTCTGGGCGATGCAGACATCCAGGTCTTCAGGCAACTCCTGGATCCATTCCATCGAGAGGTCCACCTTCTCTTCTTCCACCTCGGGAACGGCTGGTTCGTCGTCTTCCTCCTCCTCAAACGGGTTAGCTTTGGCAGTCACCTGGGGCAGCCCTCGAGGAGCTGCTGCCTCCTCCTGCTCCCTTCGCCTTTTCTCACTGAGAGCCCTCTTGGTTTCTTCCAGCACTTCCAGCCACTCCCGTTTGATTTTAGCATTTTCCGCCTGGAAAATGCGGCTCTCGGGAAACATCAGCAGCTTGAACATGTCCTTCATGGGCGGGTTGTCCTTGACATTGACCACGGCCAAACCATCCAGGGGATAGAGGGCGTTGTAGCGATACATCCCCCGCCGCTGTGGCAGCCAGGTGGCCACCAACAAACAGTCGTTCATGAGAAAGCCGTGTACCCGCTGCAGCTGGGCCATGTGGTCCGCCTCGTATTCCACCAGGTCCCCGTTGTATACCAGGTACTGTCCAGGCGTCTCCAGCAGGTGCCTGCAGCCTTCCACCTTCTCAAGTAGGGTGGTGAGAGTGCGCTGCTTTCCCTCCTCGCCCGGACCCGCGCAGTCGCGGGAGGCGCCGCCGGGGGTGCTGAAAAGACCAGCCTGGCCCCGGCGGTGGTCTCGGCACCCCGCGCCCCCTCCTCCCTCCTCACCCCCGGCGGCCGCTGCGGCCCCGGCGGCGGCGGCGGCAGCCGGTAGCAGGGTAAGCGGGATGCTCTCCAGGCTGCTCTTTTGCTCAGTCAGCAGATGGCTGAGCTGATACATCTCGCTCTCCAAGTAGGAGATCTCACGGGCCGTCTCTATGAACTGCCGGTAGTTCTGGTAGACGTTACGCTTCAGGTTCTGCGCTGTCTCCTCCGCCAGGGCCTGGATGCGCTGCCGGTGTTCCTGCAGGTCCCGGTCCCCGTCTGACTGCTGCGAGAGCTGTTTTACGTACAGCCGCGCCTCAAAGCTTCCCGACTCCAGCTGCCGCCGCAGGCGGCTCGCCCCACTGTCCGACATTGCCATCGCCATTTCCGCCCAGGTCTCACGCAGATGCTGTCACTTTCGCTGTTGCCGGTGCCGTCGTTGCTGGGGCCCACCCAAGCCCAGAGAACCTCCGGGGCTGAGGAAGCAGGATTAGAAAGGAATCGAGTACGCCTGCGCTGGAGTCTGAGCTTCAGATAGTGCGCCTGCGCAATGAACCAAACGCAGACATTGCGCCTGCGTGGAAACGGCAGTGGCCTAGAGCGCTTGCGCTGGAGGAGCCAATGCGGAAGTAAGTGTGGGCGAGGCGGAAGCGACGTAGGTACTGCGCCTGCGCTTACCGTGACGTTTTTGAAATTACGGACGTATGGGGAAGGTGGTAGCTGCATCCTGAAACCTTCCTTGGCCCGAGTTCTAGGAACCCAGGTTTTGAGCGCATTAGAAGGTGTCGTGCTGAGTTCTTTTTCTTAAACCTCAGAATTTTGGCTTCGGCGTTTGGGGCAAATTTAGTTCTCGTTCTCGAGCCAATTTCTCCTGAGTTCTCGCGAGACCCGCAGGCTGAGCCGATAGCCCAACAGTCGGTATCTTCTAAGATTTCTACGCGGCCCTTGGAGCCTTAGTGACGGGAAGTAGCGCCCGGGAGAGAGCCAAACGCTGGCGGACCCCGCTTGGGAGCCTGGCAGCGATGGATGAGGACCTAGTTTTGGCACTACGGCTTCAGGAGGAGTGGAACTTGCCGGTTTCGAAGCTCAGTCAGGCCCAGGAGCCCCTGTCACTGGTGGACGAATCCTGGGAGTTGGTGGATCCCACGCCGGATCTGCAGGCCCTGTTTGTGCAGTTCAACGATCGGTTCTTCTGGGGCCAGCTGGAGGCCGTGGAGGTGAAGTGGAGCAGGCGAATGACCCTGTGAGTCCCGAACGCGCGGGGTGCGGGGGAGGCGGGCAGGGCTCCTCCTCTCCCCCTTCCCCCACCCCCGACGGACCCAGGGCAGTTAAACGAGGGGTCCGGTTTCGGACCAGGCGGTTCCTCTGGTGTATTTCTCCGTCCCTGCCGTCTCTCTCCCGCTGAAATACCTTTAAGAAAGCTGTGTGGCCCGTATCGCTACCGTTTGACTTATGATGGACACACTGAAAAAAAAAAAGGGTGTTTCTAGGAATCTCACCTCAATTGAAAATCAGTGAGCACCTCTCTGATTTGTCTTTCGCTGGTTCCTTAGGGCTCAGGACTTGTCCTTTCTTCTCTGCCGTTAGGACACCAATCACTTAGCAGTGAGCTGGGAGCTATAGTTGGGGGCGGGGTGGCATTATCATAGCTCTAGACCCAAGGGGTCTTCAGGGGCGCCCCTAGGATCCTTTTCCCACACGCTAAGTTGGAGAAATCGCGATATGAACGTATAGGCCTGTGCGTGAACGGAGTGTTATTAACAAGTTCAAGAGGTGGTTTTGTACTAGCTAAAACTTAGGTAGTATTCAAGATAAAAGTCAGACTGTTAAAGCTTTGGAGATGGGTTGGTGGAGATGGGGCTGTTACCGCCACCGAGTGATGACAGTTCGTAGGAAGGAGACGGGAGCGGCAGAACATGGTCTTCCTGAGCTTTTGCAGTCTGGCTGGGGGCGGGGAAGCCACTTCCTCACGTAGCGCCCTGCCTGGGGTGAGATGCAGGTCTCTTATAACAACGTGGGGATGCTTTTAAGAAAGCCGTCTGCCATGGAGTCCTCCTGTGTGGACTGCTCAAGAACGTATAAGGACTTGATTTGTCATGTTTCCCTTCTGTGTATTTGGCAAATAACGCTCTGGCGGTGGTTGTCTTTCAGGTGTGCTGGGACATGCACCTATGAAGGGCGAGGTGGGATGTGTTCCGTCCGTCTCAGCGAACCCCTTCTAAAGTTGAGACCAAGAAAGGATCTTGTGGAGGTATTCTTTGCATAAACTTGATTCTTAGACCAGTAATTTAGAAGTTCTTATTTAAATAGACTGAATTAACCTGTTTGTGTATGTAAAAACAGATTCCCTAGTCTCTCATTGCAAACTTTAATTGTGGGGCAAATAGTAATGATTTCTTACATTTTTATAGTACTTCAAAGATAAAGGCTTTCAGCTATAGCATCTAATTTGATATTTACAATAATTTACAAATTTGAATATGTGTTATCCTCATTTTTATACATGAGGAAATTAAGATTCAGAGAGGTTAAGTAGCTAGTTTAAGATGCACATTTAGGAACAGAAAAACTTAAGACTCCAAATTTTTCTGTCAAGACACCAGCTTTGACTGTCTTCTGCTAATCACCTGTGGTGCTGCCGGGAAGTATGGCTGAGCTGGCCAAACAAGCTGGTGTGAGGCTGCTCCTCACAGCCTGAGGTGGTGGTCCCTCCTGCTCCCCAAGTGCAGTGCTAGAAACTCTGTAGTCGAGCCTCGAAAATGCCTGGAAGTCTCCAAGACGCACACAGGGTGATTTGTCTTGCCCCAGTTATCCCACTTGAAATGTAAGCACAGAAGAGCTTAGGGTGGTGGAGGCTGGATGGGAAACATGTTAAAATGTGCTTGGAAAAATAAGGGATGCTGTTTTTAAGGATAATAAAATGTAATGGGTTTCGCAATAAAGAATATACATAACATTACTGAACTGTATGTTTAAAAATGATTACGATGGTAATCATTTTTATGTTGCTGGTTTTTTACCACAATTTTTAAAAAAGTAAATAGCTACTGAATGTAAAATGGTGAGCTGGAAATGCTTGGTTAATTTAAAAAAAAAATAAAGGAATAAAGGAACAAAGGCCAGAGAAAGAGAAATGTAAGCATATGTCAGTAATTATATTAAACACAGTATTAGTAATTATATTAAATATAAATAGACTAAACACCCCAGTTAAAGATGGAGTGACATACTAGATTAGAAGAGACACACTTAAAAACTCTTATGTTAAATTTAAAAAGATTAAAAAAACGTGTATCATCCAAACACTTAACAACAGAAAGCTGTTGTGGTTGTATTAGTACCAGACTAAAGATTTTAAAAGAAGAAGTTTTACTAGGAAAAAAGAGGG